>CAUYON010210606.1:0-29867 GCA_963573935.1 Arctocebus calabarensis | reverse complement strand
TAAACTCACTCAGAAACTTTTGATCCAATTCCAACTTCCACAGTGGCAAAAAGATTAAAAATGTCCACTGGACTTTTGAAAAAATTAATAAATGGGGTTACTACAACTCTCCAACTGTATGCATACTTCTTACATTCCATCTTGACTCTTGCTTTTCTTCAGGGACACATATTTCAACTCTTCTCTTTGGAAAAAGATTTTCATAAAAAGCCTTCTGGGTGAAATATTTGCCAGCTCTCATTTTCTCTCCTTTACTCCCTCTTTATGATGTGACATGTTTCACCTAAGTAGTATTAAATGATTTTTAGTCAATGACCACAAAAATAATTCACAGTTTATTTTATCTCTACTACCTTTGTTAATTAAGCAAATTGTACAATATGCTGTCTTCCCTCAGTCAGCACAGTGCATTCCGTTTAAGGACTCCCAAATGCTTGCTAAGATTATATGCTTTTTGCCTTTAACACTAGATGCTTTCTTTATTAATTCTTTCATTTCATTAATATGAGTAGGTATACCGAGTGTCTACTTACCAGATGATGTTCTCATACTTGACATTCCTATGGAAAAATATAAATAAATATTTTCTCCCATCAAAGTTAAAAGAATATGTTTCAATGGAAGATGAATGCTCAAAAAATAGTCAAAGGAAGGGAATATTGGAAGTGTTAGGAGTGAGGCTCTAATTTTTAAAAGGTTGGTTATGATGGGAGTCACTGAGTTGGTGACAGATGAACAGAGTTTGAGGAAAGGGCAAGAGGCAGTTATGTGAATACCAGAAAACAGTCAGTGCAAAGGCCCCAAGGGCCTTTTTTGTATTGAAAGCAAGTGTGGTCAGAAGGATGAGGAAAGGATGGGGAAGGGACAAATCTTCTAGAGCATTGGTTCTCAACCTTCCTAATGCCGCAACCCTTTAATACAGTTCCTCATCCCCAACCATAAAATTATTTTCATTGCTACTTCATAACTTTAATTTTGCTACTGTTATGAATTGTAATGTAAATATCTGATATGCGGGTTGTATTTAGGCAATCCCTATGAAAGGATTATTTGACCCCCAAAGGGGTCACGACCCACAGGTTGAGAACCACTGTTCTAGAGCCTGGGAGGTCATTACAATGATTTTGGTTTTCCCTTTGGCATGGCACTGGTGTATTTACAATAGAGAAGTGACAGGATGTGACTTGCATTTTAAAAGGATTGCTCCGGCTCACGATTTGAAGTGACCTTTATGAGGACTGGAAAAGAGTCATTGCAGAAGGACATCTGCATTTGTCCAGGCAAGAGCTGATCGGAGCTTGATGTAGAGCAGGTGGTTGAGGATGTGGTGAGAAGCGTCTAGGTTTCTTTTACATGTTTGAGTTTCATGAATGGATTAGCTAAAAGATGGAGGAGTTGAGGAAAAGAAAGAACTCAAAACGATGGCAAGGCTTTTGCTGAATATCTGAAGGGAGGGAATGCTGAGGCAGCAAAGACAAGTAGAGTGGTTTTGGAGGTGAGGGGATATCAGGAGCTTCTTCCATGTTATGTGTGTATAAAACAGTCAAACTGAGATGTTGAGTACACATTCCAGTATAAGTACAGAGTTTACAAAAGAGATTCTATGAAGGAATTGGAATTTAAGTTATCAACTTACATATGACATCTAAATACATGAATATGCTCGAGTGTCCATTTTATATATAAATGTGTGTATACATTCAAAATAATATATTTTCTAAATTTTAAGAATCTGAATGTAGGCATATCTTGGCTGTAGAGTATTTTTGGTTCTAGAACTCCACAATAAAGCGAGTATCACAGTAAAGCACTTGTTTTGCTTCCTAGTACATGTCAATATGTGTTCACACAACATTGTCTACTGTCTACTAAGTGTGCAATAGTGTTATGTCTAAAAATTATGTACACTTTAAAAACTAAAAATGAGTTTTTACTAAAACTTGCTATTTATCATCTATGCCTTTAGAAAGTCACAGGTTTTTTTTGTTGTTTTTGTTTTATGCTACTGGAGTTCTTGTCTTGATGTTGATGGCTGCTGACTCATCAGGGTGGTGGTTGCTAAAGACTGGGGTGGCTGTGGCAATTTCTTAAAATAAGACAAGAATGAATTTTACTGCCTCAGTTAACTCTTTCTTTTACAGAGGATTCCTTTGATGCTGTTTGGTAGCTTATTGTCCACACTAGAAATTCCTAACTTGGAGCCAATTCTCTCAAACTCTGCCACTGTTTTATCAACTATTTTTATGTAATATTAGAAATCCTTCTCTGCAATTTCAACAATAGTCACATTGTCCTTGCCAGGAGTAAATCCATCTCATGAAACCACTTTTTGTGCTGAACCAATAAGAAGCAATTCCTGCCTCATTGAGGTTTGGTCGTGATATTACAGCAATTCAGTCACAAGTTCAGGCTCCACCTCTAATTCTAGTTCTCGTGCTATTCCCACCACACCTGAAATTCCTTCCTCTTGACTCCTCTAAAGTAGTGGTTCTCAACCTGTGGGTCACGACGCACAGGAACTGTATTAAAGGCTCGCAGCATTAGGAAGGTTGAGAACCACTGCTCTAAAGCCATCGATGAGGGTTGGAATAAACATCTTCCAGATTACTGTTAATGTTAATATTCTGACCTTCTCCAGTGACTCAGGAATGTTTGGAAAGGTATCCAGAATGGTGAATCCTTCCCAGAGGTTTTTAATTTACATTGCCAAGATCCATCATGGGAATCATCATCTATGGTAGCTACATAGGCTTTCAAAATTTATTTTTTAAATCATAAGACTTGAAAGTCTAAATTATTTCTTGCTCCATGGGTTTCCAAATAGATGCTGTGCTAACAGACATGAAAACATTAATCTCCTTGCACATCCCCTCAGACCCTTTGGGTGTTGAGGTACATTGTCTATGAGAAGTAACACTTTCAAAGAACTCTTGTTTCTGAGTAGCAGCTTTCAGCAGTTGGCTTGAAGCAGTCAGTAAACCATGCTGTAAATGGATGTGCTATCTTCCAGGCTTCATTGTTTCACTTACAAAGCACAGGCAGAGTAGATTTAACATAATTCTTGAAGCTATTTTTAAATTTACACCATCAGGAATTCAAAATATTATACGTTAACCACTATAAGTCAGAAGCTATTTTAAACCAATACAGACTCCATGTTGTTGAGAGGAAATAATGTTCCATGAGTATTGTCCATCGGATTTACCAAAAATAAAAACTTGGTTAAGGGATGATGGATGATAAGCATGCTTTGAGAGTTAGAGATGGTGGCCTTGTCCAGAAGAATTCAAAGGCTCATCCTGGTAGTTTCTGATTATGTCTTAAACTAGTTATAAAACCTTGGCGATCTCTCTAACTTTTCAGGAGAGCATTTCTTTATATTCTAACTCAAATCTCTCTCTCTCTCTCTGTCTTTCTCTCTCTCAGAAGAAACATGTACTGGGTGCTCTAGACCAGTTCTGGGTCTCCTAATTTCAAGGTCTCTCCCCTGTGATACAGTGACATGTGGCCCTCATTGTATCACCCTGGAGAGTGATATCAGTGCTGCTAAGATGCCCTGTGAGTATATAAAACACTTGTTCTCTGATACAGAGTCCTCATGATTCATATCAGGATAACAAACAACAAATAAAGATGTGAAACTTAACAATTACCTAAATTCATATTGATGAGTCCAATTTTTCAGATGTTGTTGGGGAAAATGAAATTAGCAATATACATACTAGTCTTTCTCAGATAACTTTGGTTTGGAATGTTTCCACTCTATCTTCCTGTGGCATACATCGTTGGAATGTCTTAAAATTTTAAACTCAGTCAAATTGCACTTTTTATAGTCCCTGTCCCATGGAAAGAGGTGAAAATGAACTAGGAAGAATGTCAGGAAGCACGTTAGGATTCAGAAAGGCTCAAGGTCTGGGAAGAGATTTGAATTCTAAGGAAATGTACAAAACAAAATCCAGCGAAATGGATTGGGGTAAAACACTACGGGAGTCTAAGCTCGCCGAGTAGAAATGACATTCAGTACATGGCAGTCTCACAACACTGACTTCCAGATCAGTTACCTGAGGAAGGTGAAGCAGTGACCCTTTCTTCACTTAGGACCAAACCTCTCCAAAATTAGCTGGAATTGGGAAAAAATCCTCTTACCTTTGTGTTCGCCTCATCTTCCCATTCGTTAGAGACACACGTCCAGAACCTGGCTAACCCAATCTTGGATAAATATTAAAAGGGTTAGATATGAGAAAAATCAAAAATGTTTTCAAGTCTTAGACAAAGCAAATGCAAGAAGGCGTTTATCATGGGCTTGACATTTTTATGCACATACGTGAACCTCAGTGGCTGCTTCCTGGAGCACCATTGCAGTCACAGACTTTGTTGTAACTGAGCAGGTCCATGCTAACCTAGGGACCTCAAGTGAAAAACATACAATGAAAGACTGTTTGGTTAAAATAGGGCTATTTTTCTTAGAAGAGAATGAAAAACATAACAATTTCTTTAATACCCAGGTAACAGCAATGACATTTTTTCCAAGCTGATTTTAGCAGCTTAGCAGGAACACAGCAGACAACAGTGTGAAAATTAACAGAAGTACATTAAGCTCATTTACACACACCCACACACTGAATGCGCAAAAATTATAAATTTATAGAATTACAAAGAAAAAAAAAGGTGAGAGCACATTTTGAAAATCAAAGGATTAGGGAGAAAAAATACCAAAATAAATAACAGAACTATCCTACAAAACTGAAACTTTTCATGATCCCAACAGGGCTTATAATTATCAAGGTGTTGTCCTGCTAGGCAGGAAAACAGAAAATAAAACAGAACAAAACAGGAGACCTGTTTTTGTTGCTTGGGAGTCTCTCAAAATTTTCCCTAAATCCAAATGAATAAGTCGGTGAATAAAAGCCAAAAGGTTACCTTAATTGATGATGAATCCTTGGTTTCAAAATAGCCTTACCTTCCAACTAACACTCCATAAGTGTTTGCATCAAGGGAATTTGGGGCTTATAAATTCTAGTAGATAGAATAGAATTTATAATAGATAGAATTCTAATAGATAGTGTTTGCACCCCTTTTTACCCTCCAAATTCATCTATTGAATCCCCAACCCCCAGTGTGATGGCGTGTATGAGGAGTTAGGGTCTTTGGAAGGTGATTAGCTCATGAGGGTGGAACCCTCATTGATGGGATTAGTGCTCTTATGAAATAGCCCCCAGCAGGCTCTCTGGTCCTCTTTCCTGCATGTGAGATACAAGAAGATTGTCATCTGTACCTGGCAAGAGCCCTCACCAGAACTTGACCATGACCTTGTTGGTACCTGATCTCAGACTCCCAGCATCCAACACAATGACAAAGAAATGTGATAAGCCACCCGGTTCATTGTGGTGGCCCCAGCTGGCTAAGACACAGACACACTTACCCAGGCCACCACCTCTCTAATTTGACCTGTAGAAAGAAGAAGGGACAATTCTCCAACATCCGGGATGGTTTAAGAGCTCTTTACTGGGAAACAGGGCACTAATGCCCACTGATTACCAATCAAATAATTTGCTCCTTTGCCACAGGTTGGAGAAAGAAAAGGGTAAAAGTGAAAGGAAAAATTCCTTCCTTGCAGAAACCAGAGTAGGAAGGAGGAACTCTTTCTTTCTAACAAAAATAGGGCTTGGGATGAGTGTGTGGAAATCAATGAAGCCCACCCAAGGGAGAACACGTGCATCAGTTCAGGGTTTGCTTACAACAAGAAGAAAATTAGTCACCATCATATCTGGCCAAGACTCAAAGGCAAACGGGGGAGCGGGAAAGTTTTATCATGGAGGAAAAACCCAGAAGACTTCAGAGATGCCACAACTGGAGGTTGTTGACATGGACAAGGTGGGATCAGACAGAATATTAATAGAAACAGAGCAGTTTGTGGTTTCGTTTGGAGAGCATGTTTGGCTTTTTCTTGTTTGTCGTGTATAAGGTGGCAGTCTTCAATCAGCTCTTGACTGTGGAGGGGTGAGTGAAACAGAGGCTGTGGTTTGGCTTCTGCGCTTCTTACTGGGGTCAGTTGTGTTGTCATATTTAGTTTTATTATTGCCTGCACGCTCCATCTCTCAGGCTGACACCTGTTGTTCAAAGTGCCAGGCATGTCGAGAATGCGATACTTCTGTTTCCTTTGGGAAAAAGTCAGGATATTAGTGTGATGAGGCTATCTGTATAAGTTAAAAATAAAAATCGAGCTGGATTAATGGAGAAGGTGCTAGCCCGTGAGGAAAGTGTATTTGCTGAAAGAGCTGAGTAGTAGCATAGAGTCATGCCCATGTAAATAAAATGATCTACATTTTTCTCTGAAAACAAAATTGTACAATGTTATCATAAGGGCTATTCAGCATAGCAGTATCTAAAACCAAAACATCTTCCAAAAATTGTTTGTGACATTTGAGCAAATTAGAAATTTTTCCTTTATATTTGTATGAATTCACTTACTACAATATTCGATCAAATTAATATCTTGAATCTTTTCTGTATCCATATGGGATGCCGTTTACCCTACTCCTATTTCAGTAGGAATAAAGGCTACTTATTAATGTTGAACAGACACGAATACTTTTTAATTTTCATGATTGCCTATCCTGTGAAATAAAACTATTTACTCATTTTTCCTAATTCTTCTTAGAAAAACTTGTTAACTTCTCTTTGATCTCATCTGATCATGCAAACTATATGGATATTATTTCGAATTTTTTCTTTGTTTATGTATTCTATGACAAACTATTTTTGGTGCTTCTTATCTGTTTTCTTTCTGATGGCATTTATTTTTAGATGTATGAAATTCTAATAAGCTTTCAGTTCACTACATAAGGTGTCTAAACTCACCAAATTCATTAAAATTAATTTGGTAAAGGTTTCCATGATTAACCATTCATAGACTGCAGTAGACACATTTCTTCTTGATCCATGTCTAGGCTCTGTTGACGAATTCTTTCTTCATGGAATTCTTCCTCACTTGAGTTCTATGTGCGAGAATGTATGCTAGTTTCACTCCATTCTAAGGGAGCAGATTCTGACTTTATAAGAAGAGAGTTAGCAGGGGCGGCGCCTATGGCTCAAGGAGTAGGGTGGTGGCCCCATACACGGGAGGTGGTAGGTTCAAGACCCACCCCAGCCAAAATTGAAAAAAAAAAGAAGAAGAGAGTTAGCTAGAGGAACTAGGATTTTAGTGAAATGGTTTGTGTCTGTTTTCTGTTCACTCCAGACGAGCTGTGATCTAAGTCATAACTTCCAAATGGTAGGGAGAAAAGGGTAATCTGATCAAATAAGAAGAGAAAAACAGTAAATGGAAAAAAAAATTGATGGTCCAGTCTAAACATAAAATCTATCATACTTCTGGATCCTTCTCCAGCTTTTCCTTTGTCTTTATTTTACTTTCTTTGTTTTTCCTACTTACAGTCTCCCTTCTTTTTTCTTTCCTGCTCCGTGTACCCTGAGTTCCTTTCTTCCCACACCCTAGTCTCTCTTCTCATAGATTTTCTATGTTGCCTCTCTGCTCATTGGCTCAGTTTCATGAGTGCCCCAGGGCAAACACTGCTGTCCTAGCTCTTTAAATTCCTACCCAGTTCTGCTTCTGGCTAAGACAGAAGTCTCAGTAAGTAATGAAAAAAAAAAAAAGCAAAGGAATGTATAATTGTTCAGAAAGATTTGGATAATAAGTCTGATATTTTCTATGACCAGCACATGTTGATTTTTGTATTAAACTGTTGCCAAATATTCAATACTTACATGTGCAGATACATAGGACTAAGACCAAAAATCATATATAGGTTTTGGGGCAACTTGAATAAACCAAAAGAAGGGTTTATGAGGATATGCCATTCAAACAAAGGTCACAATGGCTTAACAGACAAAGAAACTTGCGATTGCCTTTCGTATATGTCTATTGTTTAGAAACTTATCTTGATTTTACCTGAAAACGTTCAGTTAATGTGCTTAGATACTAGTGACTATTTTCTTTGGGCTTTTAATGAGCTTTACATCTCACTCCTGAAAAAACAAAAGAAATCTTGTCAAAAGAAACCTTCATAACAATCAAACATTACTTTCTTGCTTTAATGGACAGTTGACGGTGGTCTCCATGGCTGCTTGCTCTGTCTTTAATAGAAGAAGCCATTGTAAAGAAATCCCAAAGTTTCTTCTAATGAAACATTTGCCATCACGAGGCTCCAAAAATTCATGGAAGAATAATCTTTGAAAAGTTCAGATATAAATATTGGTGCACCTTCTTTTATTTTCACTCTTTGCTTCTCTACATGTGATTGTACTGAGGCTAACTCAGTTTTTGTCTGAGAATATGTGAGCAATACGTTGATCTTAGGAAAAGGTTTTCCCTAAAATTAGCATCTAGTTTTAATCCAATTTTGAAATTTCATGTAAGCTACATATGTTTGATTTCAGCATTTTGTGGGCTCTATACCAGCTGCATGTTATCTTTTTAAACCTTTATTATTTCTTCTCACCAAATCCAAAGTGATAAATACAAGTTGTCAATACTTCTCTCTCTTGCTCAAAACCTGTGGGATTGCCCAGCAGTGTTTGAAACTACGCTCTTATTCTGTTCTATTACTACCCACCTTGTTGTCCCTATTTTCAAGGCATCTGCTTTTTTTTTTTTTAATTTCAGATGATTACAAGCGTGTGAATATTTTAGCTATGTGAATTGTTTTTGTACCTTTAAGTCAGATTTATAAGTTTTCCCATTACCCAGTAGCATGGATTGCACCCATTACGTGTGAATTTACTCTGCCCCTCACGTCCCCTCACCCCTGCTTAATATTCAGTGAGTATAATTTCCATATGTGCACTTAAGTCTTGATCAATGGGTTCCAATTTAATGGTAAGTACATGTGGTGTTTGTTTTTCCATTCTCATATTTCGCTTAGAAGAATGGTCTCCACTCCCATCGGGGTTAATGCAGAGGTCTCAGTTCACCATTTTTATGTCTGTGTAATACTCCATGGTATACATATACCACCTTTTGTGACTATTCATGTAATGATGGGCACCTTGCAATTGTGACTCCTTCTGTCTCTTGTACTTACAACCTGGTTGTACTTGCCCTCTCCCTCTCTATTACTTGTGTCCTTCAACAACTGTCCCTATAGCTTTTACCTCATTAGGCCTTTTCAGTCCAGATCAAGTCCCTCCTTAGCCTCCCCTGTGGGATCCAACAACTCAAGTGATTCAAATACTCATCAGGAGAAAGTCCAATTTTAACACACAAAAGGAAATGCAGCCATATAAATGGAGAATCCTTCTTCCCAAAGCATTTCTCCAAAATTCTTCCATCATCGTTGTACTCTAAAATCAAATTCCATACAAGAGGAACAACAGTCCATTATGCACATCTAGTGGCATTATCTTAAATTTTACATCAGATACTATATTTGAAGGAAATGTAAAAACAAGAAATGTAGAAGAGGGAAAGGAGGCAGCTCTTCCAGCAAGTGGTCTGTGGAGCACCACTCGGTTGCATTTTCCACTGGGACTCAGGGGAACTGAGAGGCACCTCTGCAGGCCACCAGCAAGGGGCACATCTCATAGGAGTTAGCCAGGGGAAAATGATGAGAGGATGTATTAAGCAAGATATTGGGAAAAATACAAAATGAAACTCTGGAGCCAATGTGCCCACCTCGATTACTAATTATCCAAATTAATTTACTTATTTTAATTGTTTTCCTATTTACAAAACGAGTGTAGGAGTATAGGAGTCTTGACTTCTCATTGTTATGGTACAAATTCAAACACCTAGCATTGTAACATACATATATATTGATATACAATACATATATGTCTATACACACGCACATAGTAGAGCCTCTGTAAGTTGACCACCCAAGGGACTTTAACAAACTGGTCAACACAAGGACCTAGGCCTACTGTACTGATACGCACATGTGGTGCATGTCCAGTTTGTGAAAATTAGGTCACCATAAGGAGGTAGTCAATATAGAGAGGTGGTCAACTGTGGAGGTTCTACTCTAATTTGTTTTGAGTCTAGATCAAACTCCCTGAGTTTGAGTGGTGCCTAAATTCCTGATAAACTAATTCCATTTCCTTCCTTTAAACATGAAACCTCTCTTAGAGCTCGCTTTACTCATCTACAAAAGGTGAATGTCAGTACCATTCCATCAGGGTTTTATGACTGTCAAATGACAGTAGTAGGTTCAAATGTACTGAAATATAAAACATGATGACACATCAAAGGGATAGCTAGCTTTTATATTCTGTGGATGATCAATGGGTCCCTTCAAGAATTTTAACTATAAAGACATTTTTAAGGTAAATTTCTTATAAATAAGAAAACTAAAGTAAAACATCCCTTGTGTTGTGTCTGTGCACAGGGACTTTAAGTGTCCTATACTGTTCATCCTAGTAAGAGTCCTCTACCAAAGGTCATCACAAATGTGACATCAGGGCAGGTGCCTCCAGCCCCTCATGTGTGGAAGCTCCAGACATTCACAGGAGAGAGAACTTGGAAAGAGGGCGGGGGGATAGGTGGGCTCCATGGGAACCTAACTGCCATGAGACCCACATCTCTGGCTTCTCGCATCCGGCTCGCTACCCTGAAGCATGAGCTCAATTTCACAACTGCCTGAAGCGAGTCCACTGAGGGAGTTCTGTGAATACTGATAATGTCGTTTCCACAGAGCTCATTCTCCCTCAAAGCACCTGGTTTGTATTTGCTAAGTAAAGACAAAGAAAAACATGCTTTTCTTCCCAACTTCCCTTACATCTTAGAATTTCACTTTTTTAAGGTTTTTAATCTGAATTTAAATAAGGGAATAAGGGCCCTTTTACTTTCCTCATGACTCTGTTGATGGGTTAGGCATCAGGGACCTCACATGATTCAAAATCAACTAATTTTATCCAAAGACAAGAGAACACAGTCCATGGCCCTTTTCTGTTGTCCTCGCATTCAATACATGTGAACAGTCACTGTTAATGTGTGTGTGTATTGAATTCTTCAATATTTATAGCGATTATGTTCTTCTGGCAATTAAGGGATCTGTTTCACCTTGAGAAAACATTTCGAAAGTTTGAAAGAAGGGGATATCCCCAAAGTGGCTATAACGCCAGATTACCGTATTCCTGATTTCTCAATATTCACCCAAGATCTTCCCAGGCTTGTAGATTTCACCTTTGATCTCTATTTGTGCTCTGCTCCTTTGATTCTCCTTTTCTTCCCATGTCCCAATTCATATTTTATTTCTGGTGTGTTCTCCTTTCTCCTTGTTTGTTGGAATGTTGAGAAAATGATCCACTAATAAAGTGGTAGATGTTATTGAAAGACAGAGTCTCAGTAACGTTTATTTGCTGAAAGGGACACCTTCTCTTAAAAGTTCTATGCTGTCATCTACAGGTGGTTTCTTCACAGTGTGTGAAGAAAGAGAGACTATAGTTGTCGCCATTCTGGATAAAGAAGGATAAGTGAGTTTTTGATCTTTTCTTCTTGGCAGCAGAATGCATTTGTCCCTCTAAACATTTGCATATTTTTATATCTTATTTTTCTCAACCCCAAATCAAAGACCTGTGTTATGGAGCAGATCTTCTGTAACAGTTTACAAATTCAGATATTTGTATTTATTCTATTCTTAACAAGGCACTGACCTTCACCAATTGGACAATCATCTGTTGAGCATCCACTGCGTATGGTCTCTTCTCTGTGTGACTGGGGGAAGGGGATTAAGATTATTAATTTAGGTTAGACTCTTGCCATAAAATACTGTACTGCCTAACATAGGAGACAAAGGTTGTCCCTAAGATCTTACAAAACAAGGAAAAGCATATTGCTTGTTCTGATAAATTCAAATGAGGTAGAACAGAAATTAAATTTGGCATTTGCTTCTAGAGTTTAACTGGGAAGAATTCAGAGGGACAGTGAGAGTTTAACTAGGTGGCCCAGGAAATGTGCCTTGGGTGGTAATGGGTAGAGCAGGGAGGAGAGACAAGCAGACCGGTGGTAGGAACAAGAAGAGCAAATTCATGGCGGCAGCAGAATGAGACTGTGAGCTAAGAAAGGTGAGCGGTGCAGGCTGAGCAAAGAATGGAGTCTATGGGGAACTCTAGACAGAGACAGTGCTGGAAGAGGAGACCTCAGATTTAGTTACATTCATTCTGGAGTGGAAGGTGGCTCAGATGTCAGGCACTGCATATGGCACTTCATCAGCCAAGGCACATATGCTCTGGGGGTTCCATGGGGTCACAACACTGTGACTTGCTGTGTCTAGATGCATACGTACTCACCGCTGTGTTACAGCTCCCTGCAGTATTCAGTGTAGTAGCACGCTGTGCAGGTCCGCAGCCCAGGAATAGCAAGTGAGTCGGATAGCCTGTGCTGCAGATGAAACTGGCTAACATCGTACTTCTGAGAGTGTATCCTCGTCATTAAGTGACACGTGGCTGTACTTTAACAAACTACATTGAAGGCCCTGAGTCCACAGATGAATTATTTCTTAGGCAAGCCAAATTTCAAAATTTTAAAGTTTCCTTTTCTCTCTCTTATCGTGTTTGTTATTGTTTTCACAGAACATTTTGAATGCGATTGTAACAAACAAATGTATTGGTAATATAGCCATGAACTTGACTTTCTTTGAAGAAAATGCAAGTAATCTCCTTTTATAATACAACAATTTCCTTACTGAGTTGACAGAGACAGTAGACCCCTCCAGCTGACTACCTCCTTAGGTTGACCTAATCTTCATAGACTGGATATGCACCCCATGTACGTATGAGTAGAGTAGCCTTCTGTTGACCACTTCTGTGTGTTGACCAGTTTGGTCCAGTCACCTGAAACCTCTGGTCAACTCAGAGGTTCTCCTGGATGTCGTTTCTAAAGCTCAGTTGTTTCATTTGAAGGGTTTAATGTTATTTTGAATTTTATGTGCTTTGTTTCCTTCTCCTATCTCAGTTTCTTAAGATAATTTCAAGGCATTTAACTCCCTAGAATATGAGGCTTTATTCAGCCTATTTATTTATTCATTTGTTTGAAAGACAACTACTTCGTTAGTAGTAGTGTTTTGACCCTGAGATCTTCCATTAGAAAAAAATACCTGAGAAGCACAAGTGGAAAGGAGACTCTTTCCATCTTTCTTTGATATTAATAGAGGAAGACTCACGTGACAGACTTCATTCTTGAAGTGGTATAAAATAGGATAAAAGAAACAACCCACAACACTGAGTTCAGAGAAAAATAATATCATTTTCTCTGAAGATTCCATATGGAATCTAAAGAAAGGTTTTGTATCCTGAACAAGTTCCGAAACCTCTCAGTGGTTTCCTATAAAATGTACTCAGATTGAAAAGGAAGTTATCCATTCTATTAGGAAACATGAATTTTCTTTTTGCATAACACAAAAATTTTTCAGGTTGCCATTATTTTGTGGGATATGCTAACAAACTAAGAATATGAAGAACACAGTCACTGTAATAAAATGTATTTTCATTGAGTTTTTCTGACTTACCTCCCATGTGTTACTCTGCATTTTCTTTTACTTTGCCCATCTACCTTATCATTACTCTGTTAAACTCTAAATATCTGATTTATTTAGAGATCTCCTTTTTTGCATTTTTCTCTGAAACTAATTTCTATCATTTTAATACCCTTTTAAACTTCTCATTTTAAGTTATATAGCATCTTCATGAAAAGTACATTGCATTCCAACCTACCAGATCCTTTGATCATTTTGATTCTTAAAAATCAAATCCTTTTCCTACAAAACTTAAATTCTTAGGACTGTCTTGTTCTTCACTTGTCATCAAAATAACATTCTCTACTTTTGAGAACTTAACTAGCTTCACAAACTATATTCTAAATAGGAGCTGATCAGTAATGCAATTACTCCTTTTGATTCTTAATTTATCAAACTGCATTGATACTTCCCAGAAATCACTTTGCTTTTTGAAAAAAAAATTAACAATACACAGTATTGTGAAAGGCTTCTTACACTGATAATAATTTCGCCTGGGTAACCCTAGGTATAGATGTTCCACTGAGTTTGACTTGTTTCCTGTAAGTGTATGATTTTATACATGTGTGCATTAAACTGCCTGTTCCATTCCCTAGCACAGTCAGCAAAAGTTGTCCTCAGCCTAGGAAATTGGAAAATCCTTGGGGTCTTAACGGATGGGTTTCTTTTAAATGTCACTTGTCTTAATCAAAGATTATAGTTTCAGCCTCCCTGTAGCATGATAATTATGCTTATTATTACACACATTCCTCTTTTCACTTGAAAAGATGAAGGTAGGACAGTCAATTGTAAAAATTCCACAAGAAATGACATAGCAACAGAAAGATAAAATTGACTCTTGGACCAAATAAGTCATTTCATATTCAATTTTTTAGGTGAACACAATTTATAGAACTGTGTTAGACTGTTGCCTTTCCTTTTTGTTCCTCTTTATTTTCCACTAAGCGAGCCACATAATCATCACAGCTGTAACTAAATGAAGATAGATTTATAAAAACAAGACGAAAAAAGCTTATTTTTAAGGGATCTGTTGCAAATACAAGTATTTAGCTATCAATTGGGTTCTTTGACAGGCGTGGTGAGTTATCAGAAAAAATAAAAAGGAAAAAAATGTTGGTGAAACTAGGAAAGAGGTATAACTAAAAATTTCGAATTATGTGTAATACCGCTTCAACCAAGGCAGACTTTGGTGAGGAATAATGAGGGGAAGCAGCCATTACAGTGTCAGAAAGAATAGGCATCTTAGGAACTTTCTAGTTGTGCCAGTGCTTGAAAGCTGCCACCACACTTGTGCAGACATTGGGGGAATGAGGTGGAAAGACATGGTACAGAAGTCCTGGGTGGTGGCAGATCTCAAAAAGATGTCAGCAAACTGGAACACCCTCAAGAAGCCGGTGGCTCATGTTGTGCCCCTAATGGCGGTGACCTGGGAGAAGCGCTCATGGTGATAGGAGATATCCTTCCAGGGCAAACATATTCTGAGAGGCAGAAGCAGAAAAGTGTGTACAGAGGCTCCTGTATTAGCTCTGCAGGAGGAAGAGCCTTGAGCTGAGGGGTGTGGAGAAGAAGCGAGGCTCACCGCCACAGCAACCTCTGGGGAAAATCACACTCACCCCGATCTAGAAAGATTCTTCCATTGTGTTCTTTCTTATTTCCCTGACCCCATCCTCCTGTTTTATGTCTCTGCTCTGTCTACCTTATGAGATGTCATTGGCTCATGTGGTTTGTAATTATTATTCATGATCAGATCTCTAGGGTATTTTCTTCCTGTGTGCGAGCTTCATGCACCTCACATTGTAGAAAGTCCTAGAAGAACAATTTTGCTTTTGCTAGCTAACTTTCTGCAGGGGATCACCTAGTCTGGCATCGGTCTCTACACTGATTTCTCCAGCTGGGATTCCCACACTGCTTGGTTAGTAAAGGTGGATGCCTCCCTCATGCTGGGGAACTACTCCGCTTCTTACAGCGAGAGACTGTTTTTCCCATCTAGAGTCTTCGGCAGAGGAAGCTTCACTCCACGCTTCTCTGGGTAAATGCGCAGAGCTATTTTCTGTCCTGGAACAGGCACTTCTTGTAAAGCCCAGACTCTGTTCAGTGGCCCAAATGCTGTGTGACTGTGTCATCACAGCTGAAGGCCACAATTTATCCCTACTCACCAATGACACCTCATTCTCATAAAGGCTAGAATGTGCATCTCAGTCTGATTAAACCAACATGGCTTCAACACTTGCACTCAATGCTCAGAACTTAAAACTTAACATTTTCTCCATTTCTGACATTTAATACCACCACTCCCACAGACACTTAACTCTGTCCATTTAATCTCAGCAGTATTCAAATGACAGTTATTCATAGGATTATATCAGAATGATTCAGATGAGCTTGGTCCAACATGTTCAAATATATTATTAAAAGTTAGAGTCAGAAAAAAACTAAATTATAGAAACTCTAAAATTTTTTACTTCTTCAGAGTGGATTTGGTGAGGAGAAGGAGATGGCTTTCATTTTAGAACTTTGTTTACAGTTAGTAAAATGGCGTTAGGTTATTACAGTCATCAAGTGAATAGTATGTGTTTGAGTCTCAAGCAACACAGACCCAGTTTCCACTCTTCGTACCTGGGCACCTGGATGGACTGGTATAGGCTGTACTAATGTACTTTCCTGTCTCTGGCTTCTAGCTGGTCTCAATCAGGGGATGGTAGAAGGAGACTGAGTCTGCCATATTTTCTCCACTGTCTTCCAAGGAGGGTTGTATGGACTGACCGTACTTGCTCCAACCAAAATTATATCCTTGTCAGGAGACATAGAAGGGTGATCTTCCTGGTCTTGTTAACCCTGGGAATTTCTCGTTAAACTTACCCCCTTAACAATGAGTGTCCTCTCTTTTTGGCGAGGGTTATGACTTGTGGGATAACTATTACCAGATGTAGCCCATGAAAATAGGTCCTCATGTGTTTCTAGAATTGAGTTGCTACCATATTTGAAGAGGGCACAAACAGCTTTATCCAGGAGTCAAATTTAAAACTTCACATGTGGTTGTAGCACTATTACTCAGCTCATCATGCTTGTGACAAGAGAGTGAGCGTAAGGGAAGGGCAAGATGTAGAGAGATCCAGTGACTCTGGCACTAATGGCTTAGGTGACACTCTGATTATGAAGGTTATGGAATCAGCTGGAAGCCTCAGAAAGCCTTAGAGCACAGACACAAGGAAAGAGGTAACGGAAGACCATGGACATCTCATTCAGAGCACGCCTGGAAAAGTGCACTTGAATTTGCAAGGGCCTCCTTGGCGTACTTGAATTTGCAAGGCAGATGGGCTGAGGTCAGTTATACCAAGTCTAACTGCAAGGGCCACATAGGATCAGGACTCAACCATCCAGTGTCTCCTGCTGCATTAAAAACAACTCATGCTGGATTGAGTTCTCGAGTAAAAAAATGGGGTCAAATTGGAAGATACTGAAGGTACCGAATACAGAAGATACTGAAGACTTTGAATTTCCAGATATTCCTGGCCAAGGGAGACCATTATCCATATTTCCTCTCCCCACCGAGAACACAGAACTTCTTATAAATGGCCATGATTGAGATAGTTGATGGCTGTCTGAAGGAACAACAGCTATTAAGCCTCATTATGTTCAGACCCACAAAGAGATTTAGCCACCCTTGTACACTCCTACTCACACAAGACACAAAAGGATTTGTCTGGTAGAAAGGAAAACAGTAAAGGAGTTTTAGGACCTCAATGTTTTGTTTTGACAGGAATTTGGGGAAAATACAGAGAAGTGTACTTTGAAAATATTAGAGAAACAGGGCAGGCTATAATACTCAGATTAGGAGAAATTTATTCATGTGTTTGGACAACCTCAGAATTTGAGATTTATCAAGTACTTGATAATGGCCACAATTATCTCTGAAAAGGTTAATAAAAGCCAGCACCTAAATATGCTTCATAGATACAGTGCCCAAACTTTTTGACACCACTGGTTTTATGGAAAATAATTTTTCCCTGGATGGGGTTGTGGGGCATTATGTTCTCCTAAGAAGCATGCAGCCTAGATTCCCTCATGTGCAGTTTACACAGGATTCCTCCTCCTGTGACAGCCTAATGCCACAGCTGATATGACAGGAGATGGGGCTTAATCAGTGGTACAAATGATGAGGAGCGGCTGTAAATACAGATGAAGCTCTGCTCAGTAGCCTGCTGCTCCCCTCCTGCTGTGTGGCTCAGTTCTCAACACTTGCAGACTAGTACTGGTCAATGGCCCAGGGGTTGGGCACCATAGATGTAGAGACACTATTTGCACACTGCTCAGCCATTCCCTAAACATGCCGTCTTTGAACATATGCTTAAAGGCCCTCCTTTCACAGGCATTAAGAAATGTCTTAGGATTGAGACACCAGCATCATTGCCCAGCTCTGTGGTGACTGTCATCTGCAGGCACCCATGATCATGGGATGGAGTCCTTAATCTCAGTGTAGAGAATGAGGGCCCAGAGAGGGACAGGCCAGCTGGTGGTGCTCAAACAACAGAATCATGTACTGCCATTTCCACAGTAACCTGCACAGATACAGCTATGCTCAGACTATTTTGGCTTGCAAAATCTGTAGTGATTGCTAATTAATCACCAAGATTCTAGAGGGAAAATATATGGGAAACTCATTAAGCTAAGTTTGGCACATGCATAAGTAGTTGTTACTGTCCTTTGTTAGTAGTCATTTCTGTTATTATTTGTTCAGTGGGCACAACTGCTTCAACTGCCTTAGCTTCCCACATAGGGATTCTAATCACTCGTTTGGTTTCTAACAAAGAGAAGTAACAAAACTAAAGTTATTCCAGAAGAGCTGGTTATCTGGCAAAAATTCCATCAAGCTGCACCCATTTACTAGGATAAACACTTATCTAGAAAAGGAGACTATCCAGCTAACCTGCCCATAGGTGGAGCGGCCACTCACTGCTCTGGGAAAGCCCTGGTTCATGCTTGTTGTCACAGCAGCTTGTTCATTTATTATCAACTTCACTCTAAAAGGTGTCCTGACTAACGTTATGAACTGTGTGGTTGTTCTAGCTATTAGATACCATTTCTGAACTGACACTCAGCAGACCTAAAATGTCACTGTGGGGTTAATGAAATTAAGAGGACTAATGTCTTGAGTTTATGTCTAACTTAGGAATGCACTCACTCATAGTCATTTCTTTAACCTTAAAAAAAAAAAAGAAACTGTGAGAATAGATAATGATTTGTAACTGGAAAAATGACTACATTAACACCCAATCCATAGAGTGAGGGCTGTTGTCATAGAAAGACCACAGGGATGGTCCTAAAATTGCCTCCACTTGCTCACCAAGAAATGAAGCCATAAAACCCTAGTCTTGGGGAGTTTCCAAGATTCACTTCACCATTGGCAAGTAAGAGGCAGTGATTGCAGTTTATAAAAGAGCCCTATTTACAGTGTCTGGTTGTCCCATGAAAGAGTCATCATGATTCTTCTGGATAATGATCATAAACATTCTTCATCAGGTGATGTTCACAGCTGCAGTGTCTTCATTGAAATAACCCAACACAGGCTGCGGACGCACAGTGGTTTCACTGCAGATGCTCTTTCACTGAAGCGTTTTCTGAAGTAGTCAACTTTCTAGTGAAAGGAATCATAATATTTCCCTTATCATACGGCCTTAAAATCTTGGCAGTTCTCTTAGCCCCTGTCACAGTTTACCATGAAGAGGCTTTGAAAATCATGTTTCCCCACAGGACGTCATGCTCACCCCTTACGTCAATGCCATTGTGCTAACTGCACCTCTCAGGAGGTTCAGAGCTGCCAGCCTTGGGGCACCACTGATGATACAGCCTGAACTGTCCATCATTACCTGGGTGTTACGAGCCCTCGGAACCATAAAATTGAACATTGACAGAAGGAATTAATTGTAGAAGGGAAGTATCCTTACAAGAGTGGCTCCCAGAGGCACGATAGACTTCCCAGATGGTGTGGATTGTCGCAGGACGTGACCTGCCACTCTCTGACTCACTTTAACACACCCTTTGACTCAGAGTGAATTTTCTGTTTTGTTAACTGTCTACAGTATAGTGTGAGGCTGGTACTTTGTAGAGGCCCTGAAAAGCATGGAGGAAGGATAATTTGCACCAGAACCTTACCCCTGCCGAGGCACGGAATTGCTGGCATGATGGTAAGGCAAATTAGTATATTCAACTTTTTAAATAAAAATTAACAGAACTAATAATAGCAAAGTCTGTGAGTGGGACTGAATTTCACTATTGCCCCTAATATTCAATAATATGTGATAATCTCAAATCCCTTCTGAAACTCATTGGCTGATGATTACAACAATGCACAAGCACAAACCTCAAATACCTTACTTTTTCACAAGCTTGGTAAGTTTTTCCAACTAAGCCTTTTTCTGTTCAACACATACTTCTAGCACCATTACTTGTGACACATCTTAGCAGTTTTTATTTCAAGTTGCACTGAATGAATGTTTCTCAACTTTGAGAATGTTCTTGCCACACAGACTGTTGTTCAGTGATTTCAAGTTCATAGTTGATCCCTTTAATGAACAATGACACATCTATTTATCCAGAGCAAATACTTTGCTTTTTCATGAACAATTGGTGTTGCCCCCAATGTTTCAACATTTTTAGCAACTGTTCTTGCAAAAAATCTGGTAGTCCTTTTATAAATTGACAAATTAAAATGGTATATACTTGCAGTGTACAACCTGACGTTTTGATATATGTATAGATCATGGAATGGCTAAAGAAAGCTAATTACCATATGCATTACCTCACACATTTAGGGTTTTTTTTTTTCTTTCTTTTTTATGATGACAACACTGAAACTCTGATAAGGTAAAGACATTTGCAGAAACAGTACTCAGCTTAGGATGGTTCAGCTTAGTGTTTTTTTGACTTACTACCATGTAAATGTGTTACACATGCTCCCTGACATGACGAGATCCTCTGTAACACTTTCACCTTCTGTTAGCAACCAAAGGCATGGGGACTTTTTAACTGTAGATGTGTTCTAAATCCTCAGTCCAAAGGCTCTACTTATGATGGTCCCATCTATATGAGATAGTCTTGGGAACAGCTATGGAGGCAGGAAATGTGGATGTTAAGTCTTAGCTGTTTTTTCCCTTTCTTTGTAATACATCTACTTCACATAAAGAGCACTGATGGCAGCTAACATTTTTGTTTCAAATAATATGCCAAGTATTATAAAAGGAGCCACTCCCAAATGACTACACATTATATGATCCTATTTGTATGAAATGCCCAGACAGGCAATCCATGGAGACAGAAGGTGGGTTAGTAGTTGCTCAGATCTGAAGGCAGGAAAAGGAAGTGATAAGAGAATGCTAAAGGTCAAATTTTCATTGCAAGGCAATGAAAATGTTTGGGGTGATGTTTGCACGTATCTGTGAATATACTTAAAATTATTGAGTTGTACTCTTTAAATGGGTAAATTTTATGGTATGTAAATTATATCTCAATAAACCTGTCAAGAAAAAAAAAAGACACAGAATATAATAAGAATACATATGTAGAATATGTAATCCAAAGTGTAAACATTATGGTAAAATATGTAGATTGCGACAGGATTATTTGTTTTATTGCAAATGATAAATGTTCTTCGTCCTGAAAAGGAACTTGCCGTTTAAAAGGATAGAACAAAAGAGTATGGAACTGAAAATAGGTGTGAAGAAATAATGACTGAAATCCTTTTAAATTTATCATGAGACATAAACCCAAAGAAGCTTCCAGGTGCTGAAAGGAATCCAAACAGTTAAACCCAAGGAAATCTTTGTCTAAATCAGCGGTTCTCAACCTGTGGGTTGAGACCCCTTTGGGGGTCGAATGACCCTTTCACAGGCGTCACCTACATATATCCTGCATATCAGATATTTACATATGATTCATAACAGTAGCAAAATTACAGTTATGAAGTAGTAATGAAAATAATTTTATGGTTGGGCGTCACCACAACATGAGGAACCATAGTAAAGGGCATTAGGAAGGTTGAGAACCACTGGTCTAAATAGATCACAATCAAATTTCTGTAAAACAAACAAATAGACTCTTCTAATAAGGAAAATGAAGGCCTGAATGCCTTTTTTGATGAATAGCACCAAACATTTGAGGAAGAGTAATAACAATTCTAAAGAAATTTTTCCAGAAAATAGAAAATGAGGAAAAACATCTTATTTCATGAGTCATGATTGCACAGATAACAAAACCACATAAAGACATTTTAAGAAAAGAGAAATTTAGATCAATATCCTTCACGATCGTAGATGCAAAATCCTCATGAAAACATTGACAAATCATATCAAGCAATGTTTTATGATTATTGAGTGAGATTTATACCAAGAATGCAAGACTGGTTCAACACCAGAAATTCAGTTAATAGAAATAAGACCAACAAACTAAAAAGAAAAACCTGTATATTCTTCTCAACAAATAAAGAAAAATAATGTAATGAAATTCAGCATATTAACAATTAATAATTAAACAGGTCTAAAAATTCTTAGCAAACTTAGAATTGAAAGTAACTACTTTAATCTAATAAAAGACAGCTACAAACAACCCTATATTTTACATCATACTCAGTCTTTACCCTAAGAACAGGAACAAGCAAAATGTTTGTTCTCACTGCTTCTATTCAACTTTGTGTTGGAGGTCTCAGCCAGTGAAATAAGGCATGAAAATAAAATAAAAAATAAACATGCAGGTTAAAAACATGATATAAAGCCCCTTTCTATTCTCAGTTATTGTGTGTAGGAAACTTGAGAAAGCTACTATCCTTCACATGTGGCTTTAGCAAGATCACAAGATACAAAAATAACAGAAGACAATCAGTTATATTTTCATACATTAGAAATGAACAATCAAATTGAAATAATTAAAAATACTACCATTCATAATAGAATAAAATACAAAATATAACTGAGTATATACAACATTGTTTAGTGATTTGTTTAGAAACACATGAGTATATATGTGCATGCATGATACACGCATGTGTGTTCAGGTACATACACATATACGGAGAGAGATTTTCATGTACTTAAAAACTCAGTGTTCTTTAGATATTAATTTTCCTGAAATTTTATGTTAACTTAACAAAATGTTATTTACAACCACAACAGGATTTTTTGGCAAAAACAATATAGTTTGTAGAAATAGATCATAAATTATAAGACAATGTAAAGGGAATAGCACAGCCAAAAACAATTTTTAAAAAGAGGAACAAAGTTATGGACTGATGGTACTTGATTTCAAGACTTAAATAATCAGTAATCATGTATCATACTGAGATATAGCCAGTGATTTTATGTTTATAATTGTGGTGATGTAATTTGTAGAGCCTGAAATTTATGATCTGTGTGGTATCGAGTAAGCTGGAGTCATACATATTGATGGAACAGAGCAGACATCCTAGAATTAGACACATATGTACGGCTGATTGGCTTTTGACTAGGGAGCAAAAGAAATTCATTGGAGGAAAGGTAGTCTTTAAAAGAAAGATACTGAGACAATTAAGTACACACATATGTTAAAAGGGAATACATATTTTCACCTTAGACAAAAGTTAGTTGCCAAGTATCACAGTGTTAAATGTAAATCTTAACCCTGTAAGACTTCTAGAAAAGTCTTAATCTAAATCATCACGAGCCTGGGTTAGATGAAGATTTCTTAGATTCATAAAATAAAAATAATTGATATGTTGAACTTTATCCCAATTAAAAACTTTTGTTCTGTGAAATATATTTTTAAGAAAATGGAGAAGGAAGCCTTAGACTGGGAAAAAATACATATAAAACACATACCTGAAAAAGTACTTTAGCCAAAATGCAGAACCATCAAAAATCAATAAGAAAACCCTAAGTGTGATCCCACCATTTACCCTCTCTCCACCTACCCTACCCTCTCTCCACCTACCTTCCCTCCCTTACCCCTTTCCTTGTCTTCTTGTGCTACAATTGGGTTATAGCCTTCATATGAAAGCTATAAATTAGCTTCATGGTAGAGCTGTATACATTGGATACTTTTTCTTCCATTCTTGAGATACTTTGCTAAGAAGAATGTGTACCAGCTCCCATCCATGTAAACATGAACGAGGGGACAGGTGAAACCTACTAAATGCAGAACACAAATGTTTCCACACAATAAACGAGAAAATCCCATGAAAGTAATGTCGAACAGTTGGATGAAAATATTTCAGATTGTATATGAAGCCCACACACTGTACCCCATGATTGCACTAATGTACTCAGCTATGATTTAATAAAAAATAAAAATTAAAAAAAAAAAGAAAGAAAACCAGGCAACTTGATTAAAAGTGGACAGAAGAGTTGAATACCTATTACATCAAAGAAGACATACAGATAAACAAGTGTATGAAAAGGTACTCAACATCACTGCTCCTTAGGAAGATACAGACAGGTCAAACCCACAGGAGGCGCTGCCATATTAGAATGGCTAAAATAAAAAAATGCTGACAATACCAAGTACTGGCAAGGATACAGAAAAGGTGGAACTCCATTAATTTCCTTATAAGGATGGAGAAAAGTACGGCAACTAATAACCCAGATGCCTCTGTGAGACTCCTACTGGTGTCTGAGCAGAATTAGGGACGAGGCTGGATGGGGTTGTATTGCACACAGTTGTGAATTTTCCTTGAACTTTAATTTAAAAGGGCAATAAGATAAAGTTTTTTTTATTTAAAATTATTCATGGAAATTTTCTAATTTGCATGTTTCTATTCATATTTGGGGCATCTCTGCAGCTGACAATTGATGATTATAGCGTTTTTCTTCTGTCATTGGCTTTTGGCATAGTCTCAGATGAGCTATATTTAACAGTATAACTGATCATAGGTCTATTTTTAGGAAAGAGACTAGGGAATGAATATTTGTGCCCTTGAACATGGGCTCACAGAATATACCTCATCTCCTTCCTTGTATTAGTAAGATGAACTTTAGTCACTTTTGCTCACTTTTTGTATTTTTTAAGCTATTGCCACAAGTAGACTATGGAGATTTTCACCAAATCTGAAGGTTATATTTGAAATAGTGTCTTGGAAACTCTTGGCATCGTGGCATATACGAAGCTCATTTGAGAGTGACTATAACAGCACCAGCTGGACCGGGAGGATAGTAAAGGCCGATATGAATGCCCCTTGAGAGAAAGATGAGAGCTTGGTTAACAGACCCTGGGTAAAGCAAAGAGAAATCAATGGAGACAACAACACATCATTCCTGCTCCATTTCAGCCACACCTGCCTCACTACGGCCTGTGCTGACTGATCTAAGTTACATCACTCTCCTTCGAAACGCTGCCACACTTTATACTGTTTTTGTCATAAATCATAATCTTCTTTATGGAAGTGTCTTATTCTCTAATTAAACCATGATTTATCTGAAGCTGGTCACCGTGTCATTTTTATTATTGTGTCACTAACAATGTCTCTAACGGTATCTAGAACAAGGCAAATACGTAGTAACTGGTGTATGGGTTCTTCCCCGGCGTCCTTCCTTGTTTACTGTTAACATGCAATGAAGACCTTGCAAAACAATAATATGAACAGAGCTTTATGAATATTTTGAAACGTCATACAATCATGTAGCCAGCCCCAAGATAAGGATACAAAGCATCCCCAGCAGCCTGGTAGTTCCTCTGATACCCCACACAGTCTCACCTCCTCGCCCCCATTATCTTGTCTTCTAATGGCATAGATAAGACTCGGGCCTTTAGAAGGATTAAGAAACCAGAGTGTTCTCTCTTCCACCAAGAAAGCTCCACCAGGAGCCACATCAGCCGGCACCTTCATCTGGGACTTCTGAGTCTCTTTTCTGGTCTGAAACCAATTTCCTTTGTCTGATCCACTGTGCTCAGTGCCTGTCTCCTATGTAGCCATGTGCATCCCTCACTCTTTACTCTCACTCACCAGTCTCTCCCATTACACAGCAAACTCTCCTTCAAGACAGAAATTGTCTATTTTGCACCCCCAACGCTGAATGCTGGAGTTGACACCAAGTAAATCCTTGACAATAGATTGCAGAATTAGAAAATGAAGATGCAACGTTGTTAAGGGAAATGAATCATAAATCCTCATGAACTAAAATAATCATCATTTCTTATGACAATGTAAAAATGACAAACACAGCTTTAAATTCTCTGAAAAATACTTGTGAACACTTCCTGTGCAGAGGGCAATGCTAAACGTGTTTGGGGAAATGTGTAAATGGCAGTAAGTATTGATAAATGCTTTCAAATAATTCTGTAATAAGGTTGAATATATAATCAACACCCCCTGTCTGCCCCAGACCAAATGGGCCAAGTCTACCTTTGTTTAGGGCCATTGTTTTTGCCCCTTAAAGAGATAAAAAAGAAGAAAGGAAGAAAAAAAGAGAAGGAGAGAAAAAGAAAGGAGGAGGAGGAAAAGGGGAGAGGATGAGAAATGCAAACTCCTCAGAAGGGGTTTGTCTCTGCATGTTACGTCCACCAAGCACCGCGCCATGTCTGAGGACTGTGCCTGCAAGAAGCAGCCAGCTGACAAACTTACCTTTCAAATCTAGCACCAAGAATTGTTACCATGAACACTGTATTATTTGTTTTGAACTTTTTTTATATCCTCTTACAGTACCGATATTCCTAGCTGTAACACAAATTTAATCATTTTAAAGCATTTTCACCATACCACATATTTTCTGAAAAACAGAGAAAGGAATGCAAGGGATCAATGGGCCTTTGGGAAGAGGTGAGTGAGGGTGAGTCTACGAAACGGAAGAAACCTCCTGCAGATGTTTAGTTGGTTTGTTTCCTTTACCGATTAACGTGGGCCATCACGTGCCCATCCTACAAACCAAGTCAGAGTTGGAAGCTGCTTGACACGCGTATACGTGGAGATGGTCTACTGCTTACTCGGCAGGCTCATTGGAAGGGCTCTTCCACCAGGCCCCTGGGGATCAGTGTGGAGAAGGGAAAGCATGAGAAGTCCATGGAGGAGAAAAGTTTCTGAAATGTTTAAGATGGATTCAAAAAAATATGAAAATCCATTAAAACATATCCACTCTTGCAAAAGAATTAAATGAAAACAAGACATCTTGATGTTTGTATGTATTAGATCACATATACTTAACGTGGTGGGTAGATGTGCTTGGCTGGGAGAGATACAGATTCAGTTTTGTGAGTAAATCACGCAAAATAGCCATAACCATAACCATCAGATAAGCAAGTTTCCAAGCTTTTCTTTTATGGAAAGCTTCGGTAGAACTGGTATGTGTATCTTTGCAAATGTGTCTTGTCATGAATACATCAGATGCTATTTAAGGGCTGTGTTAATTTTCTATGCATAGCAATCTGAGTCAAGAAAAGCTGCACTGTTTCCAAAGTAACCGTGGATATCCTAGTTAAGAAAGGGATGTAGCTATCCTGTAGTATTTGGAGCATTACTTATATCATGAGTGCTAATGGTTGCAAGATACCTTCAGTGGAGCACACTTTTAAATCTAAGGGCGTAGACCAGAAAGTACACTGTACACTTTCTCATCAAGATGACCAAGAACACTCCCGTGAAGGTCTTAACAAATATTAGCATGGTTATAGTTTGTTAAGTGTCCCATCTATTATTTTCTATCCCATCCTCTTGAATGAACATATCTCCTACTTTACTGAGTAACTCTGATGCATTCAGTGGGCGACCCATTACCAAACCCCGTGGCAGGCTCCCAGTAAATACGGGATGAATACTGACATGAACATAGGTGGATGGCGACAAGTGGAATGCAAAATTAAAATTCAAATAGCAGCAGGAGGTCTATGTATTATTTAGCATTTTGTGGTTCGCAGGTTTCAAGACATCAAATCAAAGTAACTTAATGAAAAAGAAAAAGAAAATGATTGATTCTTACAACCGCAAAGTTCAGGAATGTGTCTGACTACAGGTTTAGTGGGACATTAAGGATTATAATGATGTCACTGTGGCATCAGCCGTTCTCAGTTTCTTTCCCTAGCCTCATTCTGTAATGCACATCTCTCTTCACACTCAGGCGTGAGCGCCCCATCTCAGATCCTCAGTCCCCTGCTTAGTTGCACCTCAGAAAAGATCCAGCTCTCTGAACAACTCTCTACGTGTTTATGTTACTATAGAGATTTCTGTAATAGCTCTCATTCTGAGTAGGTATTCTTCAAAGTGCTCTATAAAGACAAGCTTATTCAGTCCTAGGATTATTGTGCCTATTTTATAGATTAGTTAATATTTAGGCATTCCCCTAGCTGAGTTTATATGACAGTAGAAGAAGAAATCTGTAAACAATAGGCTTAATAATATTTTATGTGATGATAAAAGGTGGCAATTTATGAACAAAGGAAAAGTAAAGGCAGGAGGGTTTGAAGTATCAGGGAGACATGGAAATAGTCTGGGTGCTACTTGGATATTTTGGTTAGAATAGGATTGTCCCATTTTTGATTGGAAGAGTTCTGCATGTGTGTTACCATGCACATCTACCCCAGTTCCAAGAGAGTCCAGACATATTTCTCCAAATAATATTTCCCCCAAACCAGCAGATTTTGCATGATCTGTAAGAGTAAAAGTTCATGAATAAGGGACAAAATGGTGAAGAGTAAAATGTCAAGGGTAGAAAGGGAGAGGTCCTTTCACTCTTGAAATCACTTGTTTTCTGAGGTACCATGAGAACATATACTGATTCTTCATCTTAATTCTTTATGTGATATTAACTAATTGCAGCATTCACATTTTAACTGGCTGCAGTATCATAAATATAAACCAAACTGTCCTTGATGTGTTTCTGTTAATCTACTGCTAGTTAACAACAAACGGAATGTAAAATTAAAACCATACGAAATACTCTACAAAGAATTCTTAAAATGCTAGGTGGAGTGAGCTACCTATGAAACACGTGTTATCAGCTTAAGTTATTGGCTTGTTTTCTATTATCAGCTGACAAATAATGGCCACACAATACCATCTCTGTTGAATAATGAGAGCAAGAACAAAGACTTTGAGGTAGAAGAAATTAATAAACCTGAGTGTCACTCAGTACAATTTGATGAAAAGAAGAGACATACAATATTCACCATTGTAGCCCATTCAGGCTAATATAACAAAAAAATACCATAGACTGGGTGAATTATGAACAAGAGCCATTTATGGGTCACAGTTCTGGAGGCTGATATCCAAGATCAAGGAACTGGGAGATTTGGCCTCCAATGAGTGCTCACTTCCTGATAGATAGCTATCTCCTCATTGTGACCTCTGGTGGTGGAAGAGGCTAGCTAACCCCCTTGGGCCTCTCATCCCAATGATGAGGGTTTTGGACTAACCACCTCTCAAAGGCCCCACCTCCTAATGCATCACCTCAGGGCTTAGGTTTTAATGTATGAATCTAGGGGGATGCAAACATTCAGACCACAGCCTCTGCCATGATGTGGCACATACATGCTTTGCACCTGCTGACCTGGTAAGTGAGAACTTTACTTCTTTGTCTGAACCTTACACAGAGTGAAGACCCACATGGCAAGTGTGTGAGTCAGGAACCACAAACATGTGGGAGGATTGTACTTGCTTCATGGCATCTGTCACAGTGAGGTTAAAAGAAAGTAGATGTTGTCCTTGACTTCCGTAGACTCACAGTTCATTGGTAATGTTGACCTCTTCGTAGAAAATGGTGCTCTCTGAAGAAAATCACATGCTCTTTTTGTGGTGTGCCACAGAGTCTGGACTAAGAACTTGGGATAATTTTAATGGTTTTATACTTAAGGATCTTTGAGATATTTCTGAATTTACTTTTTTTCCATTCTTCTATGTCAAAGTTCACCTCCCAATTTTAACTTCATCCTATTGAAAGGAATTATTTTTATCAAGACTATAACTCACCAAACCTTGGATTCTCTGTACTGTTTCACTGGCTCACAAGGATAACTGTTTTCAACCCTTAAGAGTGCAGAAACCATGTCCTCACGAAATCATCATCACTATTACACTTAAACATTGCTCCAGAGAATTCAAAACTATCCAGCCCTCTGGCCCAGTTCCTCTAAAATTGTTCTTCATGCGTTTACTAGTATTTTCTCTTTTCCACACTCTTTTATGTTTTTTTTTAATTGCTTTTATTATTAAATCATAGTTGTGTGCAATCTAGGGGTACAGTGTGCTGGTTTCATCTACAATCTGAACTATTTTCTTTTCTTTTTTTTTTTTTATTGAATCATAGCTGTGTACATTAGTTCAACCATGGGGTACAGTGTGGGGGCTTCACATGCAATCTGAGATATTTTATCAACCTGATTGACATACCATTCATGATATTTTCTCGTTTA
>CAUYON010210605.1:0-17171 GCA_963573935.1 Arctocebus calabarensis | reverse complement strand
AAAAAAAAAAAAATTATCTGTAAACATAAAAAAGTATCTTCTTTGCAGAATTGCACTTTTATTTACAGTAGTGAACCTATGGATCTACATAGCTAAATTTGTTATCAGCAACAACTAATAATCAGAGATCTTTTATATCTGTGCTTGGCAACACACACAGTGTTACTAGAATATTCAAAGTGTTGAATAACTTTCAAACATCTCATACTTTATCTTGGACAAACTACATTGACATTTGAACTGAGGATGCAACAGCAGTGGTGGTGAAAATTGCTTCTCACTCAGCATGAATCAAAGATGGGGCAGCAAACCCTATGAGCGGTCATATTCTTCAACATCGCATATTCGCAAGGAGGGAAAAATTCAAATTGATCTTAAAAATGTTCTTGATGAAGCAGGAAAAGCAGCAATGTTGTTCAGTTTTGACCTCTGAGTGTACGTCTTTCTAATATTTAATGTGATTAAACGGGGGACATGTACACAGCCTTCCTGCTATATACTGAAGTCCACGGATTGAAGCAGTTACATGATTGAACTGTCTCCTTTCTTCGTGGAGCAACACTTACTTGAAAGAATGAGTCATAATACTATAGTTATTTAGATTTGGATATTTGGCTGATATTTTCTTAAAAACAAAGTCAAAGTCTGCCACTTAAAGAGAAACAACCGTATTTGTGGCCAATGTATAAAATTTGAGCTTTCAAAGGACATAAGAATATTGGAAAATTTTCCAATACATATGGATTTTCTGATGAAGTTAATGATTAATGAAGGTGATTTTTAAAACATAAAATTGGCTTGGCAACCTTTCCACAGTGATTACAGCACCACCCTCACGCACCCAGGCTGGCAGGTTCGAACCCGACACAGGCCTGCTAAACAACAACAACAAAAAAAAAATAGCTGGGCCTTGTGGCAGGTCCTCTTAGTCCAGCTACTTGGGAGGCTGAGGCAAGAGAATCCATTAAGCGCGTGAGTTTGAGGTTGCTGTGAGCTGTGACACCACAGCACTCTACCGAGCGTCACATCACAGCACTCTATAGAGCGTGACATAGTGAGAGTCTATCTCAAGAAAATAAATAAAAAATAAAACCAATGCACATTGGGATATTTGTATGACTTAGTGAACTAATATCTTCCAAATCACTAATGCAGGAAAATTATAAAAGCATACGACTAAAGACATATAGTCCAAATACAAGACAAACCAACAGATTTCAATTTCACAGAGCACAACAAGTTCATTGCTATGGTTTCACATTGCACTAACTTTTAAGAAACTACCCCTTGAGGGTTGATGAAGTATCAAAGAACACGAATAGTTATCTGAAAAGGCTATTAAAATACTCCTGCATTTTCCAAAGACGTTTCTGTGTAAAGCTTCTACCAAATATGCTTCAACCAAAACAGTACATTGCAAGAGTAGACGTAACAATGCCGCTGTCCTATTAAGCTACACACCAAAAGGACTTGCAAAAATGAAAAAAAAGAAAAATGCCTCTCTACCCATTAAATGTCTTGTTTTGGAAAATAGAGTCCTTTTAAATTAAAATATGTTATTTAACATGTAGCAGTATATGTTGTTACTATCAAACTAAAAAATATTCCAAATTTTTTGTTTTTTATTGTTTTTATTTTTTATTTTAATATGCTAAATATTTTCTAGTTTTCTAATAACTATTCTAATTTTTTCTATCTTAGTAAGCATCAGTAAACACGACCTGCGTAAACAAAACCACTTAATACTCATTTTTATGAATTAAAAGGATGCCAAAGACCAGAAACTTACAGAAGCACCACTTTTAGCTGTCAAGAGTCAAAAGTGTCTTGTAAGCTGACAGCATCCTGGCCTTAAGTCTTACCATTAAAAAGAGAGAAAAAAAATGGTCATTGCCTTTTGACATTCTCCCTGAGATGTCTTTGATTTATCACTGCTTCACTTCTCCCCACAGCAGTGCCACCCCCCTGCTGCCCAGTCATGCCCTCTTGTCCCGTGATTATGGACAGAGAAATTGGAGAGGGAAGGAGTGAGACATGAGGATATCTTTTATTGCATCTGTTCCCAGCACTGGGTATTGTTCTATTTCCTCCCAACCCGTCACATCCATATTCTTTACTGCTGACACCACAGAGCGGTGTCAGCATAAGTTACTGGAAAGGGCTGGCAAGTATAGGTTTAAATCCTGGTTCCACCCCTCCTCTCTCTGGGGGAATTTAGGCAAGCCATTCAGTATGATGGCTGCTCAGTTGCCTCTGCTATAGACTAGAGAGGATTAACTAACTTACAGGGTGAGTACTAGGTTTTCACAAAGTGTGTGTGTGTTACCCAGCACCTAGGAGGCGCTGACCGATTTTAGTTTCTCTTTCTCCCACTACCTTTTGTCCTTGAATCCCATTCCCACATCCCAGCGCACTGAAGAAGTGGCAAGGGTTCGATCTATACGATGGCCATCCTACCCCTGACCTAGAGTGGAGGTGACAATTCTTGGCACCATCCCTTGCTCATCGCCAGCCTCTGCACAAGAAAGCCTGGGGGAAATATATGCATCGTCCCTAGTTTATCTCTGACAATCTCGAGGAAAAGCTTCTTTTGTGAAAGATGATGCTAAAAGTGACGTTCTGGTAGACCTTCATCCTGAACATCCACACTGTGGGCAAAAGCCTCTCCAGCTTTTATCTGATAAAGTGAAATGTTGTTGTAAGACTCCTTCAGCTCCAGCCCCATATAGAACAAGAATAGACATTTTTGAGACAGGCATATGGTGACTGCAGCAGAACTCCACATGCATTGCTGAAGGATGTGGGTTCTGTACTCTGCTGACTCTCTCTCTAAAGTTATCTGAGTGTCCAACACCCCGGTGGCGACATGACCCAATTGCTAGGGCAGGGCAGAACAAATTGCAACTAGAGCTGGAAACAGGCCCTGAAGCTACGGCGGTAAATGGTTTCCCAGAGAGTCTGCTCCAAAGACTTGTGTTTCCGATTTTCTTTCCAAGAGTCTTGGGGGAAGGGGGTGCTTTCTCATAGCATTTTCCAACCTACTGAAAGCAGCCCCTTCCTAGCACGGCCACCCTGACCTTGTGCTTCTCCCTCTAGGCATTAACAGATTATGCTTTGAGGAGCTCACTCTGGCACCTCTGCCGAGATGCTACTCAGAGCCTGGAAAGGATCTTTTTGGTTTTATTACTAATTGATAAACTCTGTGCTTGGAGAAAACAAGTGAAATTAGAGATGCCTCATACAGCTGCGGCAAAGAGCAATCAGAAGACCACTGCTTTTATAAGCAATGGGATTAGAAATTTAAAAGCTTAACTCAGCCTATCCACATTCTTTTTTTTAATGCAGATTAATATGCGAGTATAAATGTTTACATTGTTTTCATTTCTAAGGTAAAGTTCAAGTTGCAGGGGCGTAAACGCACATGGTGCACATTACGTGACATCCCACTGATCACTCACCTATTGCTCCCCTCTCCTGCCTCTTCCCTCCTCTTTTACTAGACTACACATGTGTTTTTTCTTTCATGTGAGTGTATAGTTCAGTGTTTCTCAATCTCTCTAATGCCTTGACCCTTTAATACAGTCGAGAACCGCTGGTATAGTTGTTTATATATTGATTTCATATTAATATTGAATACATTGGCAACTTTTTGTCCATTCTTGAGATACTTTAAGAAGAATGTCTTTCAACTCTATCCACATAAACACAAAAGATGTGAAGTCTCCATCTTTTCTTATGGTTGAATAGTACTCCATGTTATACATAGATCAGTTACTCCTTTCCTGGGTTGTTGGGCCCTTGGGTTGCTTCCATGTCCTGGCAACTGTGAAGTGAGCTGCAATAAACACCCTGGTGCAAATGTCTTCGTGGTAAAATGATTTTTGTTCTTCGGGATAGAGATACCTAGTACTGGGATTACAGGATCAAATGGAAGGTCGAATTTAGTTGAGAAGGCGCCATATTTCTTTCCATAAAGGTTGTATTAGTTTGCAGTCCCACCAGCAGTGTAAAAGTGATCCCTTCTCTCCATGTCTGCACCAGCACCTGCAGATTCAGGACTTGTGACATGGGCTAATCTCGCTGGAGTTAGGTGATATCTCAGAGTGGCATTTCTCTGATGTTTAGAGACAGTGAGCACTTTATGTGTTTGCAGGCCATTTGTACATCAGACAAGTGTCTGTTCCAGACCCTTGCTCACTTCCAAATGGGGTTGTTCACTCTTTTCTTGTTGATTAATTTGAATTCTCTGTAGATTCTAGTTGTCAGCCCTTTGTCAGATTCATAGCAGCAAAGACCTTCCATTCCGAAGGCTGCCAGTTTGCTTTAATTGTGGTGCCCTTAGCTGTGAACTTCTGACCTTGATCATGTCCCATTTATTTATTTTTGACATTGCTGCAATTTTCCAAGCAGTTCTTCTTCATAAAATCTTTCCCCAGGCCAACTTTGTCAAGCATTTTCCCCACACTCTCATCTAGAATTGTTACTATTTTGTGTCTTAAATCTTTTATCCAGAGAGGCAATTTTTGTTAGTGGTAAGAGGTGTGACTCCAATTTCAGTCTTGTACATGTGGCTAACCAGCTCTCCCAGTACCATTTATTAAACAGGGGTTCTCTCCTCCAGAGCATGCTGGCTCACAGCTGTATTCATAGTACTCTGGGAACCAAGGCAGGTGGATTGCTGGAGCTCAGGAGTTCAAGTCCACACTCTTCTATATCTCTAAATGGGTTTTCCCGTGAGATCTGCCTCGCCAGACTCTAATAGGAGTGGAATTGTCATTCAGGATATTCCTAGTGTGTAATTTTGGCCAACTGAGTTTGGCCAAAACATGAACTTGCAGGCCCTCTTAAATCAAGTCTTATTAAAAGAGAAACCTCCTGTGTGTCATGCTCGCTTACCATTATGCTAGAAGGCACAATATATAAAAATATCCTAAATTTAGAAGATGTGGTAAGAAATTTTTCTATCTTAACCACTCCCCACCTCACCCAGCTAAGATAGCCCTGAACTTGCAAAGCTGCATCAAAGTTAAAAATCAGGCTCAGCGCCTGTGGCTCAACAGGCTAAGGCGCCAGCCATGTGCACCTGAGCTGGCGGGTTCCAATCCAGCCCGGGCCCGCCAAACAACAATGTCGGCTGCAACCAAAAAATGGCCGGGCATTATGGTGGGCGCCTGTAGTCCCAGCTACTTGGGAGGCAGAGGCAGGAGACTTAATAGAGCCCAGGAATTAGAAGCTGCTGTGAGCTGTGATGTCAAGGCTCTCTACCCAGGATGACAGCTTGAGGCTCTGTCTCCAAAAAAAAAAAAAAAAAAAAGTTAAAAATCAACCCAGGCTTCCAAATGAGAAACCAATGCAAGCGCTTGGAGCTTGAGGCTCTCATTTGGACCACACCAAAACATCTTGAGCACCCAGGGACAGAGAGCAATGAGATCATGCACAGCTTCCAACCTGATGCTGCCATCCACTCAGAACCTTCAAGGAGAGTCTGGACTGATAAAAGGCCAAGTGGAAATAGTGACATCTCTGCAAATCAAGAATAAGGGGAAAAGGAAGGAAACGAGTTGCACAAAATACATTAAAATACTAAAGAAGTATAGAGAATGCCGCCTTCTAAAAGAAAAATGGAAAAATAAATAACACACAGTGGAACCTCCATAGCTGACCACAAGTTGACCTAATTTTCATAGACTGGATATGCACCACACGTCCATATCTGTACAGTAGGCCTAGTTCCTTATGCTGACCACCTCTGCATGTTAACCAACTTATTACAGTCTCTTGGGTGATCAACTTATAGGGGTTCTATTGTACATACCTATTTGTTTACTTTTTATAAGGGGGAAAAAATGGTAGGTAGGATAAACCCCAAACTAATGAAAGTGATTATCTACAGAAGAGGGTAGGAATGGAGTAAACAGGTTTAGGAAACAATGAGATTTGAGTACATCTTCTTACATACTTTTGACTTTGAATTATGTTAAAAGTTTACATATTTAAAAAAGAAAAATCACAAAGGATATAAAAAGCAAACCCTAAAATTGAATCTAAATAGAAATGAATGATATTTATAATTATATATAAAATTAAAAACATATGCATACAAATAATTTTAAGCAACTTGAATACAATGGGATAGACATTATCCCATTATCCCCTTATCCATGGGGGATACATTCCAAAACCCCAATGGATGCCTGAAAGCACAAACAAGACTAAACCCTCTCTGTATGCTGTTTTTATTTTCTATGCATGCCTACATAAAGTTTGAGATATGACACCAAAACTAACACAAATTTCTTTTCCCTTCTGCACAATTTCACAGGTTTGTTCTTACAGTATTTTTTGGCCAGGTTTGTTAGTGGTGTGGCCATACATGACAATTCCTTTTCCTGGGAGATGCATGCAAAAATCTGTAGGAGGGGCCTGCTGGTGAATGGGTTAGCACAACGGAGGTGTTGGATCCGCGGAAGGCACAATGGGCAGGTAGGACAAGGTGATCGCCATTGGAAAATCTGAGCAAGACCTACATAGTGGTCATTATACTTGGTGTTTTGTGTAAAATACCAAGGGTTGCAAGTTATCTAAATAAAAATATTTTTTTTCAAGGTTAAGCTTGCCAAATCCCCACATGGGTGTCCCAGGACCTCCCTGTACCCCATCCTCAAAAGGAGAATTCCTCTGTGGCAGAATCATAGGGGCTGCTGCTATCCAACATGCCCTAGCCTGGCGCCCCCCAGGATGCTCAGCTGAGGATAGATTCCTTGAACTTCCTGCAGTAAGCTCTCACTTGTAACAGCACTCGGTGCTGGCGTGTACATCTCTGTCCAGCCTCCCAAGCAATCTTCCGCATACACAGGGTGTTTTGCAATAAAACTCCACTGTTAGAATACGCCGAGGTGTTATATTTTCCAAGTAATTAATGTGAAATCCACCCCCCAAAAAAAATTTTTTTTTTTGCAATATCCTTGCTTACTCCCAATCCTTTGTGCTGATATAATTCTGGTGGGTGGAAAAAGGGGTTACCTTCCTACCTTGGCAAAACCAGCTAAATCTGTCCAAGAAAACCAAGGCACCACAAGGACCTGGCACCATTTACATCATATGCTAGGTTGTTCCAAACCCGCAGGGGGGTGAGGGACTGTGTATTAACTTCTACAGCTCCACACAAGCATAAATACTATTTTTAGCTTTTTCACCCCTAAATGGCCTTGGGCTGCCCTGGCCCAGGCCTTTCATAGGTAGTATGGGAAACTCCAGAACAGAAGATTTAGTCCTTGCAAAACCTGTTTTGTTGCTTTTTCTTTTAAAAGAACATATTGCCTTTATGTGATTTTTTTAAGCCAAGAAAATAATTAAAGCTTTTTTTCAGGTCCTCAACTAGAATCCAGTGTACATAGAATTAAATTAGTTTGGAATGTACTAAAGCTACATCCATGGGGTATATCCTAATCAGTTACCCATCTCCATGGAAGCCCCAACCATACCCATCCTTGTGCTTACTGGCCCTGCCTTCTCATAAGGCTTGGTAGCTCAGACTGTGACACAAACAGCTTTTAGGGAAAGCTGCTTTTCTTCAGGAGAATTGTATTTGGGTTCATTATGCAAATCCTATAGCTTAACACCCTGGGTCCAGGGTGGGCCAAGCTAAAAGCTCTCAACCTTCTTCGGTTCACCCATCATTAGCCAGCTTCTGCCATGCAGCTGGCTTCAAACAATCCAGGGAATTTGTACAAGGTCATTTCCCAGGCAAAATGAAAATAGCCAGGTGACTGACCAGCAGTGAACAAGACTGTAATTAACAACAGCAGAGTCTTCAAGCATGAAGGTTTGGATTGAATTCAGATAGTCACCCAAAGGTTGAAAGACATTCTCAAAACCTTGTGGATTCCAAATTTAGACTGCCACTTGGCTGAAAGCAGATTGAATGATGCTTCCTTGGATGGAAGCCATAGTTCCTATTCCAGTTTGGACCCAAAGACAGGCAAAAGATAAAGAAGGATAAACTCTTGTGCAGAGGACTGAACGGATGGGTTGAATAGAAGTCTGGTTTGGCAGATAGAAAAGTGGATAGATAAAGAGACATAATAGAGACAGATGTGTCTGATCTGTGTGGTAATCAGCCACTCCAGAGATCTCCTCTCTTATGACATTGAGTAAACCTAGAATTTGTAGCAAAAGGGGGAGAATTTGAACCAAGAACATTTGTCAACATAAAAAAAAATGGGGGAGGTGTATAAGAGGTGTAGGAATACTCCAGACATAGACAGACACACACATAGTATAGATATATAGGGAGAGGAAGAGGGAGAGCATTCCATGTTCAACAGACTCTGCCTAACCCTGGAGGATTGAATTACAGTGCTGGCAAAGGCAAAGCAATGGACTAAGGACATCAGTCATTTTTCAAGACCCAGCTTAATCACACTCCTCCTGATCCCCATGCTGATACAGTCACCATAGAGCAGTAAATCCCCAAAAGAAGAAGCTGCTCAACATCTATAGAATGTGCCTGAGAATCCAACAATAGGGACAAATACTTGTATTGATAGCTGCATATTTTTTTCAATGTAAAATTATAGTATCTTTCATACTCTCTATTTTATAATAAAATACTTCAATAGAGGTTATCTTCTTTGACCCAGTTACTCTTTGAAGGAGAGGTTTCTATTATTTTTCTTAATATTTCCCCACTTAAAAGATCCCCTAGAGACCCAAAAACCAAATTTAAGGGAAAGTCGGGGCTTTGAGTGGGTCATGCAGCTAGTTAGAAGTAGCTGGGACTAGAACTCAGATCTCTCATCATTTCTTTGTCTCTCACCCTATGCATCTGTCACCCAATGCTCGAAGGAGCCCATGGGAGACGTCATTTAGAAAGGTCTGGCCTGGAAATCATGCATACGAGGGTGACTAGAATGCTTGCATGTATTGTTTGTGTTTATTTTTTTAACGTACCCTTTAATATTGATTCAATCACTCCTTTTGCTGTGAAATTTACACTTTTTTTTCTCAGTTATTTCCTCAGGACTAATCCAATGACTCCACATTATATATATAAAGAAAGATACAGGGTCAGATTCAGCCTTCAGAGTCTGATTCAACTCTAATGGGTGTTAACTATATGCCAGATATTAGTACCTTCTGTGGTTTGATCCCTGCAATGTCCTTAAAATGTAGATATTCTTTTACAGAGGCGATATAAAGTGGTAAGTAACTTGCTGGAAGCAACACACCTGCCAATAACCTCGTATGGTTAAACTCCATGGTCAAATGAATAGAAACAATAACATGTCCTGTTTATACGAGAGGTGGCTGAGAGAATGAGAGCCAGGACAGAGGGGAATAGCATGGGAGAGGCACAGGCGGAGTTTGAGATAGTGAAACATGAGATTAAAGACAGCTGTCATGTCTTATGAGACAGGGCAAGAGTGAGAAACAAAGAAATGTCTGTTTTCTTGTGAAGGTAGTCTAGCTCTTTGGTGTGAACCTCACTGCCATGGTTCAAGTCCTGGCTCACCCACCTACACTGCAGGAAATCATCTCTCATTCTCAGGCTCATGATCTGAAAAGAAGGAATGCTAATAACTAGAGTCATTATGACAATCAAGTGAGAATCTGTGTAAAGTACTTGGTGCTTCAGTCCTTAAATTGGTGTAAGGGACACTAATACAACTCACTTTGGAGAGCTTGTTTGAGGGGACTGAGCAATGATTTAAACTTTGCTTCAATGTTTTCTTGGATTGTGTGCTTACGTTTTTCTCAGAATGTGTCATTGTTGCAGGGAAGACACAGGGAAATTGCTATTTTGAGTACGATGGTCTGAGAAGGGCAAAATGGAACCAAGATGTGAAGGAGGTGAAAGAGAAATTTAGGTCAACAAGCTAGGGGCAAAGTGTACCAAACTGATAGAACATCATTTTCAAAGATCCTTGTTTATATTCAAGACAAGAAGCCAGTGTTGGCAGAGAAGCCAGAAAAGGAGAAATGGTACAAATGAGGTTGGAAGCAATGACCAAGTACCAGATCAACATCTCGTAAGCCTTGGTCAGGACTTCAGGTATCATATTAAGTGCAAAAGGAAGATACACTCCACAGAGTTTCGAGCAGAAGGGTGGCATCTATTCTACAATTTAAATTCCTCATACACCCGTACACATAATAGACAATAGCAGCAGTGTAGTGGGAACAGGAATCGCTGATAAGAAACTGCAGTGTTAGGGCAGAGACGGCCGGGTTTGGGCCAGAGAAAAGCTGTCCAAGTAGAGAGGGTCAGCCAACAGAATTTGTTGATGGGTAAGAGACAGATAAAATAAAAATAGAAGTAAAAGATGGAGCCAAAGTTTGGGGCCCGAGAAATTAAATATTACTACTTTTGTAATTTATATAATCATCCTCCTATATTGAAACAGATTATTTCCAGAAAGTTTGGCATTATAAGGCAATATAATTTACATGATAAATGGATGTGATAAATTTAAGTTTATGCAGTAAATATTATATCTATTAGGCATAATAAATACCCTATTAAGTGATTGTTCTTATTAATCTCAGAGTTCTGAACATATAAAGAATATTAACCACCTTTTATGAATATTTAAACATATTTCCTCTTCATTTATCATTGTTTCTTTGATCTTTACTTGTATCTTATGCCATAATGATTTTAAGTTTTATGTAATTGCATCTGTTGATTTTTTTTTCAAAGTTTTAAAAGAAGAACATAGGCCAGGCACAGTGGCTCATGCCTATAATCCTAGCACTTGGGAGGCTGAGGTGGGTGTATTGCCTGAGTTCATGGGTTTGAGACCAGCCTGAGCCAGAGCAAGACCTCATCTCTAAAAAATAGCCAGGCCCTGTGGCATGTGCTATTCATGAGGCTGAGGCAAGAGAATCACTCAAGTCCAAGAATTTGAGTTTGCTGTGAGCTGTGATGCCATGGCACTCTACTGAGGGTGGCAAAGTAAAACTCCGTCCAAAAAAAAAAAAAAAAAGAACATAGTAAAACTATACATACCAGGACCTTTTTTTCTAGAAATAATCCTCCAAACTTTTTTTTCTAATTATTTTATGGCCATGCTTCTGTTTTGGTTTCTTTACTTCTTCTGTCAAGCTTGTGATTTATACATGTAGGAAAATCATTCATTAACCTAGTATTTTTAGGAAATAATGGGATAAAGTTTCCCAAAATATTTCTTTTGCTATATAAATTACCTTTCTCCAGGGTATATCCACTTTCTCATTTCTAACATTAAATATTTACATTTTCATAAAATCTGTCATTTGCATTTGACAGAATTAAGTCATATATTAAGAATTTTCAATTGGATTAATCCATGATATTGCCTTTAGGTATTCTAATGTAATACCAACTTTCAAAATTTCTTCTTTTCTCAGTTATATTTATTTTTCTTCTAGCTCTTTGCATTTCTTAATTTAATTCTTTATTTCTGAAAGCATTCAAAGCAGAGATATTGCTCTTGAGAACACCACCAGCATAAGCTGGATATGTATCTTTGCACCCTTATTTTCTAACTAAGCCACTATTTCAGTTTTGATGTCTCTATTAGCCCAAGAATTATTTAAGTTCATTTTTTAATTTAAAACTTTAACTGTTCACTTTAATAGCTACTAAATTAGGATTCAAGAAACTCCTCTCTTGGTTAAGTCCAGACAAAAGAATGTTAGAAACCAAATACACGAACAGTTGGGTTAAAATCATAATGAAAAAAACTATATATTGATCTGCATCTTATAATCTTGCTCCCCTGCAGTAATTGCCATCAGCTGCTCAGCTGCTGTCTTATAGCAAGGACAAGACAGACTACCGAAGGGCCCTTTGAAAGGACTAATTTGGGGAGCATCTCATAAACCGTCCTGTTCACTCTTGACATGCCCACATGTGTTAGACTGGTTGTCTCCTCTTCCTTGTGATGCAGATAATATGGTAATTGAGCATGGCCTCTGTGTTCCAGTGACCTCTTTTCAGGTTTCCAAGATCTACCACGAACCTGGCCCTGTGACTCTCAGTAGAAGATGAGACAGTGGTATTCAGAGCAAGTAATAACAGCTCCATAGGACATAGCAGAGTTAAGATTCATCCCAAATGCCTGGTATCCTCCTGTAGCCACTATCTGTGTATCTCCAGACAGAAGGCAGGGGGCAGAGCGGCAGTGGCCCAAGTCCCTAAAGTCAGCTTAACTTTTGGGTGTCGTGGGAGTTTCACAGACTCTTAGATGAGGTGACCCAAAGTGGCCTTCTGGTATCAACAGTTTCCCCTTGAAATTTTGCCATATCCTTTTCTAAGGAAACAAAAAGACCTGGCAGGATATCATTTTAAATGCATGACTTTGTGCCAAGCTCAATGTTGAGTATACCCAGAGGTCAGTGGCGGGCCTTCTGCTCCTTGCATTCTTGACTTAATTTCCTTGAATTGCTGTACCCCACACACATTGCATCAGACCTCCATTCCTAAGGTCTGGGAAAGTTCAAAGTTTGTTTCCTAACCATGTTCCTCCTTCAACTTTCTTTGAAATTACAGAGCTGCGCAGTCTCTGGACCTGCCTTCCTACCCACCTGCCCACCAGCACAATCAGCCTTTCTCCCACATCCATGGGAGAAGTGGTCACACCAAGCTTCCCAGATTTCTTAGGCATAGGGCTGGGGGGTATAACATCAAGGGCATGGCATTCTGCCATGTTCACGGGTCCTCCTCTCCCTTTCTCTTTTCCTCAGCACCTTCCTCCTGAATACCCTAATTCTCTGAGTCCCAGTACTTTCCTTTCTGTTATACAAAGAATTTGTCTTCAGAAACCTCAGCACCAATCCCTGGAAGCTCAATTTCCACCCCCAGTGAACTAACAAGACATTTTCCTAGGAAAGAGGCTGAGACACTCTCAAAGAAGTACCATTACCAAGTGTAAGGATGAAACACCTCCTTTAATTAAAAGAGGCACATCAAGTTCAAGAAGCAGGAATCCAGCTACTCTGTATTGAGTTTCTTCTGGACACAAAGTGCTTTGGTGGGGGCTGGAGCAATGGATGTTCTTCCTGCCCTTGAGGTGCATATAGGCAAAGGAGGAAGAAGGCATTTCAGGAAGGCTCTCAGCCTCAAAACAGGAAGAAGCATGTTTGTAAATGTGCCACAAATAAAAAGCTAAGGCCCAGGTAAGAGTCCCAATCCTAGCAGCATCCAGCTGTTCTCCATTCAGCACACATTAAACCACACAGGGAAATAGGCCTTATTTTTCTCCTGAAAGAATCATCAGTGGCCTTCAAAACAAAATAAGAGTGAACTTGAAAGTGAGAGACAGATATCAGAACTGAAAAACAATAACCAAAGGTCAAAAGAAATTGAAGTCAATGATCCATGACCCAGCCTTCCTGGAAAAAGACCAGTAGTCGGAATAAGTGACCTCATGAGTGATGCACAGATCTGTATTATTAGGAGGATGGGCTGTTTTTGTTGAGAGTCCATTTCAATGTGTAAAGCATGTGGGGGTGCTGAGAAAGGTGCCCCACACACTAGTCATCATGTCTCCCCAGGCACACGTCTCAGAGTGGCAAAGATGGAATTAGCAGGGACTACAATGGATCATTGATTGAATGTACATTCTTTAATTTGCACCATCTGTGAAGTAGGTATGGTTGTATCTCAACTTACAGGTGAAGAAAAAATGAAGTTCAGAATGATGATGTGACTTATCCAAGAGAGCCCAGCATGGTCTACCAAGTGACAAAGCTGAATTTAACGGTGGTTGCTACCTCTAGAGTCTTATAATCTAGTGGGAGAGGTAAACACACATGCTATAAATCAAAATCAAAGCAGACCATGGAGAATATGCGTGAGTCTGCAGCATATTGTCAGGGAGGGAAATGTTAACCTTGCCCTTTCCCTGCCCCATTAAATCCTGTACTGACCACATCCCAGGCAGTATCCAGAGAGAACATCTACACTCTCTGAGGAAGAGGAACTAGAACTGCACATACCCTGTCAAGAACAAAGCAAACAGCAGACACTCTCAACACATCCAGATCAAACCTGCAGTGAGAACTGTCTCCCTGCTGGTATAGAACTCAAAGCAAAAAAGCATCCTCAACACAAGATAGAATGAGAAGGCATCAGATGGGGAGTCAGGAGAACTAAGCTGCTAATTTCCAACTTTCCCGTCAACTTGAGGTGTGATCTAGAGCAAGCTTACAGACAGCTTTTTGACTCACTGAGCTAAAGAATCTTCAAATTCAAGAAGTAGACTAGATGATTTCCAAGTGCCTTTGACTGCCCTGAGCTTCAAGCGTCTCAGCACAATGCCATGGTCTCTATGGACAGTAATTCATTGAGCTTGAGTTCTCCCCGAGCATGCACCCAGACAGAAGACCTCACAGCATAGGCCACCTGTATTTTTTCCACCTGACTACATCCTCTTCTGCAGAGCAGTCCTGTTGACAGGCTGCCCATCAGATAGAACATTCCACCTTACGGGTGGATGCATTCCAGTGGGTCGCCAATAAACTGCAAAGAAATCCCTTCGCTTCCAGGATCAGATAGACCGAAATGGCAGAAGTATTAACAGACTCTTGATTGGCAATGCAGTCCCCCTGCAGAACCAAAAGCAAGCAAGAATCCCCTGGTGTGTTCACAACTCACAAGTCCCAAGTGTGGTATTTAGACTCCAGCATCCTCTGCTGCCTGAGTAAATATAATTAAATCTAGGTTTTCCCCTACCAAACCTAATTATCATTTACTCAGTGATGGCAATAATACTAATAATAAGTTCTTACGTCAGTATTTTTAAACTTTTCAAATGACTCTGACATGCCTTATCGCACTTGAACTTAGTGATAACAAGGCAGCATAAGTAGGGCAAGTATTATTATCCCCATTAATACTTAGAATAGCTAACACTGAGGTAGCCTTCTGCGTTTACAAAACACTTCCACACATATTTCCCCCTTGTGAGAGGCCAAATTCCCAACCAAATTCCCAGCCCTAGGTCTCGGTCATCTCTGTGCCCTGCAGAGTTTAGATGGCACCAAACACGCAAGTCACTTGAACACACACTCATACACACATACACAGGATTTTAAATTAATTTGACCTCATGAAAACTCCATCAAGGCAAGTAGGTAGGTATTTTTAAACCCTTGTTTTCTGATAGGGAAACTGTGAATCAGAGTTTCAGTGACACATCTCAAGTCACACAGACCAAGAAAACCATCATTTCTAAATAGCTCCAAAACTGTGTGCTCTTTTCTCCACAACAGGGCTTGATCCCTGATCAGAATGCGGATTCTGATTCTGATTCAGTGGGTCAGGGCCTGAGAGTCCATGTTTCTTCCTAGCTTCCAGGCAATGTGCAACCTACTGGTTCAAGGACCAGCAGTTGCTTTTTTTTTTTTTTTGCAGTTTTTGGCTGGGGCTGGGTTTGAACCCACCACCTCCAGTACCTGGGGCCTGTGCCCTATTCCTTTGAGCCACAGGTGCCGCCAGCAGTTGCCTCTTGACAAATGGACATAGAAGGTCCAAGAGAAATTAAGTGACTTTGCCATGGTCATCCCCTGAGCTAAAAATAGAAATAGAATTATGGGTGATTCCAATGACCCCCATTCAGCCCTGGGTTATTCTAGACATTTGTACTCAGGGTTCAGTAAAATAGCACTCAGTAAGTTCACCTTCCAGGCCCATAAGGCAGAGACCCTTGTCAGAGAGACTATGGATTCCTTAATGGTCTAGAAAATCCCCTCTGGGAAACATGGACAGAAGTCAGACCATACTTGAGCAACAGAAATTCTTATCCTGCCAAACAGGAAATACAAGACAGGAGTCAATGACCAGGCACGAAACAGGCCCACATGAGCTGGCTGAATAACCTTTCTGTAAACTTTACGTCTTTATCAATCACCCTGACTCATCTCCAGATCTTAGGCAGAGAGACCAGGTGCATTAGTCAAGGCATATTTCCCCAGAGAAACAGAAGATACAGATGTGCTAGGTATATATTATATAGACAGAGAAATATACAGATAGATGGGGAAGAGATTATTTATTATAAGAAATTGGCTTACGCTATTATGGAGACTGGCAAGATCTGCAGTTGGTAACTCTAAGACACAGGAGAGCCAACAATTTAGCTCCCATCTGATTTCAAATGCCTAAGAACCAAAGAGCTAATAGTATGGTTCCAATATGATGTACAGCAGGCTTACTACTCAGGAAGAGCTGATGTTAAAGTCCAAAGATAGATAAACCTTTTTACTTATGCTGATTGGATGCAGCCCACCCACATATTAGGGTGGGCAACCTGCTTTACTCAAAGGCCATCAACATAAATGTTAATCTCATTCAAAAACATCCTCACCAACACTCACAGAGTAACACTTGACCAAACACCTGGGCACCCTATGGCCCTGTCAAGTTGACCCATCACGCAAGGCACCCACCACATCCACACACTGTCCATTATTTCACTTACAAAAAACAGTCAACAGCATCCTTTCTGATTTACCCATGCAAGTTTTAACTTGCTCAGTTTATCGGTGTTGCTGAGAGGACTTCATTTGTTTCCGTCACATAGATTTTAGATTTTGTTGATTTTTGTGTATCTCAAGACGTTCATAATGACCCATGTGTAACACTCAACAGGTAAAGGACAAGCTGTTCAGATATTCTGCTTGCAAACTCTCTTCCTAGTTTAGGTGTGCAAGAATCCCAACCAGAGCCACAAGTTATGCACTTACAGGCAATATGTGAGACTCCAAAAATATGCCATTAGATGCCAGGCACAGTACTAGTTATGAAAAAAATAAACATACTAAATATCTTCCATTGGCAAAGAGATGTATCATTTTTACATGATTCCATTTACTCCCTATAACTGATTTCTAAGTTATATATTATAATCCCCATTTATAAATGAGGCAACAAACTCAGAGGGGTTAATTTCAGCCTCTTCTTGAAATCATTAAATAATTTGAGCTACAACATATTCTTCTTAGCAAAGTATCTCAAGAATGGAAGAAAAAGTATCCAATGTACTCAGCCCTACTATGAACCTAATTTATAGCTTTCATATGAAGGCTATAACCCAATTATAGCACAAGAATTTGGGGAAAGGGATAAGGGAGGAGAGAAAGTAATTGGTGGGTCCACACCTATGGTGCATCTTAGAAGGGTACAG
>CAUYON010210603.1:0-24168 GCA_963573935.1 Arctocebus calabarensis | reverse complement strand
TTGCCCTGGATAGAGTGCTGTAGCATCACAGCTCACAGCAACCTCCAATTCCTGGGCTCAAGCGAGTCTCCTGCCTCCGCCTCCCAAGTAGCTGGGACTACAGGCGCCAGCCACAACGCCCGGCCATTTTTTGGTTGCAGCCGTCATTGTTGTTTGGCGGGCCCGGGCTGGATTCGAACCCGCCAGGTCAGGTGGTACGTGACTGGTGCCTTAGCCCATTGAGCCACAGGTGCCAAGCCGGTCAAAAGTTTCTTAACTTCACTAACCCTGACTCCCCGTCTGTAAAGTGGAGATAATGTTGGTACAACTCCCTATTTTGTAAAGGGTTAAATGAAACAGGAGCTGAAGTTGTGCTCAACCCAATAATTGGCACGTAGTGGGACCTCATTGCGTGCTGCTTCACCTCCATTCCACTTCCTGTCCCATGTCAGCTGTCAGTTTCCACCAGAGGCTTCTCTGATTCTCACACTGAGTTTTCTCCCCCATTCACTGAGGAAAGATTAAACATTTATACTTTGTGCTGGATACACAAAGGATTACGACTGAATACTAGTTTTTCTAGAGTATTAGATATCCAGGAATCTAAGGGGTTTACATTAAATAAAACAAAGTAATAAGCTACATAAGAGAGGCATATAGAAAAGATTGTGTGAGTTCAGAGAAGGAGAGAAATTACCAGTGTGATGGGCAAAAAGCAGCTTTAAAAAGCGAAAGACGTGTATTAAGTTTTTACATGTCAGTTACTACATCTGGCACTTGCCCAGTAGGCTTATTTGAAGAATTTGGTTAGTGGAATAATGGAAAAGGCCATTCTAGAAAGAGACCAGCACAAACGTCAAAAGAATAATTACAAAAAAACTCAAGATCTCCATTGTCTTTATTTAGATTCTAGAATCAGGCAACACTTCATTCTGAATAGGATAAGTGTTACAATGAATCAAACTGGAGCAATCTCAGCAATCTGTCTGACTTTATAGACAGAAAAAGGGCTGAAGAAAGTTGAAACAAAGAACAAAAAGTAGATTAGTCATTGCGAAGTTACTTTCCTTACAAAGTTACTGAAGAGGGAACAGTGAGAAGGAAGAAGGAAAAAAACATAACTGGTTCACTTCAGATTACTTCAAGTTACTTTTTGTTGAAAGGATTGAAACAGAAGGAATTTCATTATCATACTGATTGAAGATTGAAACTGTCCTGTTTGGGAAATTAGGCTGTTACCTTCCTCTCCTAATTTCTTTGGAGGTTAGGTAACAACTCAGTTTCAGTTTGGTGACCATGAGTGACTCCATTTTTGTGTTTAAACTGGTCTGTTGGGGGCTAGTGCAGTTTAGTTCAAAACAATGGCCTCCCGTAATTTTTGCTTAACACAAAGAACTGCATAAACATATTACATAAACAGAGTCTAGTTAGTATACTATTAGGAAAGCAGGTATGTTCTAAATTTTAGAATGATTTATGATATTGTTAGAAATTATGTTAACAGAAAAAATGTGCCACAGGGACTCACAGGTAGTTTATTTGGTCTGAAAGACAAGGTCTATGAAGGGTAGTAGAGGAAAAGGGGTTGGAAAAATTGGTTGGAGCCAGATCACAGAAGACCTTATATGCCAGAACAAAGAAGTTTGACTTTAGTATATAAGAAATGGATTGCTAGGAAACAGAAAGGAGAGGGATGAGACAAGCTGAGCTGCTATGTTTCAGCACAATTTATTTGGCAACATACGGAATGAATTGGAGTGAAGATGGCAGTTGGGAGACAGGGCTGGTGGATGTTTGAAAATCAAATGGTGCAATGCCTGGCACTGGGCAAGTGGCTTTTTTGATCAGGTAAGTGATATTGGCTTGTGCTAGGACAAAAGCAGTATAGAAGTTCATGCCTTGGGTACTATCTTACAAAGCAGGCAGTCCAGTAGAGTTTGGGAGTCCTATCCTCGCCTGCAGCAACTACTGTAATTGTTCAAAAACTCGTGCTACTAGGGTGTACCAGCCCACATCAGTGTGCTACGATAGCATCATCAGGCATGTCCTCTGTTGAGATTTTAGATCATCACCAGAAGTACTATCAGGTCTGGTGTAGCAGAGTTCCTGTGGTTGAAAGATAGCACACAGAATCAGAATTTTTAGAACCTAAAGGCACTTTGGAGATAATCTAGTCCAACTCTCTTGTTTTCCTCATAAGGAAACAGGCCTAGATTGTCAAGTGACTTTTCCTAATATCATGTGATCAGTGATACTAAAAATCAGGTCTCATAACTTTTGCCATTGTGTGTGTCCTCCCCAAATTCATATATCTTGAGATACACAAGAATCAAAAAACAAAATCTGTGCTTGATGGATACAAATAAAGCTCTCCCCAAAACACTGAGAAGCCAAGCAAGTTGAAACTCAGGTTATTGATGTTGCTGGGAGGGCAGGGTGCTGTCAACTGCGTATCTGGATGTGAAATAATGGATCATAACATAGTCTGTTCTCAAAAATGTTGTAGTGGCTCAGTGCCTGTACCTCAAGCAGCTACAGTGCCAGCCACATACACCAGCGCTGGTGGGTTCAAATCCAGCCCGGGCCTCTAAACAATGACAACTACTACTAAAGAATAGCTGGGTATTGTGGTGGTCTCCTGTAGTCCCAGCTACTTGGGAGGCTGAGGCAAGAGAATTGCTTAAGCCCAGGAATTGGAGGTTGCTGTGAGCTGTGACGCCATGGCACTCTACCCAAGGCAACAGCTTGAGGCTCTGTCTCCCCCCGCAAAAAAAATTTGTAGTGACATATGTACGGTGTTTTATACTACAAAGTTTTGGAACATTTCCATTACCCTAAAAATTCATTTTTGCCCATTTGCAGTGAGTCCTTCTTCCCACACTCAGCCCCTGAAAACCACTAATCTACTTTCTTTCTTTTTTTTGAGACAGAGTCTCTCTATAGTAGAGTGCAGTGGCATCCCAGCTCACAGCAACCTCAAATTCTTGGGCTTGAGCGATTCTCTTGCCTCAGCCTCCCAAGTAGCTGGGACTACAGGCACCCACCACAATGCCTGGCTATTTTTTGGTGTAGTTGTCATTGTTGTTTAGCAGGCCTGGGTTTGAATCTGCCATCCCTGGTGTATGTGGCCAGTAGTGCCCTAACCACTGAGCTATAGGCGCCGAGCCCACTAATCTACTTTCTGTCTCTCTATATTTGCCCTTTCTGGACATGTCATAAAATGAAATCATATAACATGTTCTGTTTTTTTTTAGCATCATGATTTTAGGATCATCCATTTATTGTTAGTGTATATTCCTTTTTTGTTGAGTAGTTCATTTATGCCTATACCTCATTTTGTTTACCTCATTTAGCATTAGATGAACAGGCTGGGCACCTGTAGCTCAAAGTTTCGATCACTAGGCCCGTTCACCAGGAGTGGTGGGTTTGAACCCAGCCCAGGCCTGCTAAAAAAAAAAAAAAATTAGATAAACCACACTGTTTTTCAACTGATATTCTGTGGCACACTGGTGTGCTGTGAGAGGATCTTAGGAGTGCCATGAAAAATTTTAAAGATCATTAATTAACTTGGTTTTGAAAGAAGTTCAAAGCACAGCAAGTATATTCTTTCCCTACTCTTTTTTTTTTTTTATCAACTTAATTTAAGTGTGCCACAACATAAAAAAGATTGAAAAACTCTGGGATGAACATTTAAGATGGTTTCCACTTTGGGGCTATAACAATGCTGTCATGAAGATTTGTGTACAAGTTTTTGTGTGAATTTTGTGTTTTTATTTCTCTTGAGTAGATATCTAGGAGTAGAATTGCTAATTTGTGTGGTAAATTTATCTTTAACTTTTAAAGAAACTTCCAATTTAAAAAAAAAAAAAGAAAGAAACTGCCAAATTGTTTTCCAAAGTGTTTGGACTATTTTATTCTGTGGATTTTTAACTAGAAGATTTGATTTTCCATTTCTGCTAAACTGAGGAGCAAACAAACCCAGAAATTGAATAAGAAGCCAATTTAATTTTGAAAGAGTTTATAACAGTATGTACTTGCTTGAATTTATAAAATAGTTCACTGGACCAAAATTTTAAGAGAACTCTTAAAACTGTGAGCACTGGCTAAGTGAAGTTTTGTAGTTGTTAGTAGGTAGGTATTTCTTCTTATGGATCAAATCAAGACAGGAAAATGGGCAAGATCATCCTTTTACCAATATTATTATTATTATCAGCAGCACTAAATCATTTTCCTATCCCTCAGCTAACAAGCTTCCTTTGCTGATTGGGGTGAACTTGGCCTTGGAGAGTTTACAGCTTGGTAACTACTTCGCTCAGTGAATTGCTTCATGAATTTACAATCATCTGTAAGGTACTTTCAAAATGAGAATCCAGAAATAGCCCTCTAGCAAGAAGATTTCAATCTGGTAATTGATTCAGAAACTTTTGGGGAAAATATTGTTGCTAATAATAGTTTGTTGAAATCAGGCTTTTCAGCAATAAATGGTATTTTAAGCAGGGAGGGAATCATCATTAATCCTGAAAACCAGCAAAATACTCTGGCTCAGGATCTGCTGTGTCAAAACAGAATGGCTATCATGTTCAAATTTTTCTATTCAGAAGATAATATTTTCTAAAATATAGTTTGTTATGTTCTATATTACATGGTCCATGGGCTCAAAACAATCAAACAAACAACAAAATTAAAAAACCCAGAAGTTACTGTTCATCTGAATGCTGATCTTTTATAGGGAATACTTACCTATTCCAGAGAGATACCAACCAGAGAGAGGCTGACAATAGCAGAGATAATTCCAAGTAGAATAATTTAAAAATTATATTTGTCCTTAGAATAGCATAAATCTCATTAAGAGGGTAGAGAGAGAATGTTGGAAGGAGTGGGTCGGGAGCTTGTTAGGTGGTCATTATTATAATTAATTTTGAGTGAGGCTAATATTGAAACTAATTTTGTTCTCTAAGCAATGAAAAATTGATAGATGAAGCTGTGTCTTCCATACAAAAGAGAAGTTACCTTAGAATTGAAAATACTGTTTGTGAGCCAGGTGCAGTGGCTCATGCCTGTAATCTCAGCACTGGGAGGCTGAGGTGGGGAAATCGCTTGAGCTGTCATGAGTTCAAGACTAGACTAAGCAGGAGCGAGACCCCCTCTCTAAAAAGTAGCTGGGCATGGTGGCGGGCATCTGTGGTTCCGGCTATTTGGGAGGGTAAGGCAAGAAGATGGGTTGAGCCCAAGAGATTGAGGTTGCTGTGAGCTATGATGCCACTGCACTCTACTGAGGGCAAGAAAGTGAGACTCTGTCTCAAAAAATATTTATTGTTTGAAAAGTCCATCAAGTGGATAAACAACCAATGGATTACTAAGAAATGACTATATTTTATTGGAGTCTATTTACTATTTACCTTCCCAAGGAGAAAAAAAAATCCAGAAGTAAATTAAATGCAGAAAGTCTATTTCATCTATTTCTAACATTAGAGATAAATGGCATTAAAATAAAACAGGATTTTTCTTCTGCTTAATACTGATGATACAGTGAAAGGACAGAGTTCCCATTAATCTCCTAGCATCAGGCTTCTATCACCCCTGGGAGTCTAGGCTTGCCTTAAAATGTGCAGTGTGTAGGCTGGGCGGCGCGGTGGCTCACGCCTGTAATCCCAGCACTTGGGAGGCCCAGACGGGTGGATTGCCTGAGCTCACAGGTTTCAGATCAGCCTGAGCAAGAGTGAGACCCTAAAAATACCCAGGCATTGTGACAGGCACCTATAGTCCCAGCTACTTGGGAGGGTGAGGCAAGAGAGTCACTTGAGCCCGAGAGTTTGAGGTTGCTGTGAGCTGTGACACCATAGCACTCTACCAAGGGTGACATAGTGAGACTCTGTCTCCAAAAAAAAAAAAAAAAAAAAAATTTGCAGTGGGTGGGGCATCCTGGCTCACAACTGTAATCCTAGCGCTGTGGGAGGTGAGTCTGAGGTTGCAGTGAGCCATGATGACCCCTCTGCACTCCAGCACAGGAGACTGGCAAGACTTTGTCTCTAAAAAAAGAAAATGTCATGGTGGGAGTAGGAGAAGCAGTACAGGATCTCGCAATGTGATTCTGTAATCCAGGAGGGTTTTGTTTTTTTTCTTTTTTTTTTTTTTGGCTGGGGCTAGGTTTGAACCCACCACCTCTGGTATATGGGGCCAGGGCCCTACTCCTTTGAGCCACAGGCACCACCCTTGTTTTTTTTTTTTTTTTTTCTTTTGTAAAGACAGAGTCTCACTTTATCACCTTTGGTAGAGTGCTGTGGCGTCACACAGCTCACAGCAACCTCCAACTCCTGGGCTTAGGTGATTCTCTTGCCTCAGCCTCCCGAGTAGCTGTGACTACAGGCACCCGCCACAACACCCAGCTATTTTTCTGTTTTGCAATTGGGCCGAGGCCGGGTTTGAACCCACCACCTTCGGTATATGGGGCCAATGCCCTACTCACTGAGCCACAGGCACCGCCCGTTTGTTTTTTTTTAAAAACAGAAATTTCCTCCTCATTCCCGTTTTTGAAATGCCTTACATAAGGAAACATCTTTTTTCTTCCAGTCTCTGTGTACTTACATGACACTAACAGCTTCTTCTGGACCATTGTTTTGAACACCAGTGGGCCTCATCTTCAGTCTCTTGTTCAAAAGGGAAGGCAAGGAGCTGAAGTGAGTCTTAGCCCAGCTGCAGTTAGCCTTTGTAGCACCATGAACATGGCTTGGTGTCTTCACATGTATCTGAGGAGAAGCTGAGCCCTCTGTACCTGTCCATTTGATCCAAATGCACAGTGGACGTGGAGGTCTACTTTTCAAGGACTAGGCTGCTTTGACCTTGCCCCATGAAAAAAAAGTGTAGTGGTAACAGTAGCAACTAAGGCATTCGTGAAGCCACTTCTTATTGACTAGTCTGTGATTATTACTTTGGCTTTCTTGCCTAGATTTAATAATGTGGCATTTGCTCTCCTTTCTGATTCTTGTGAGATCATTATAAACAAAATTCTAATAAGTCCCTCTTTTACCCCCATGTAAATTCTTCTTACAATTGAGCACGCCAATCCGAGATAGAGAGGTGAATGTAAATCATTATTTTTAGCAAAAGGAGTTTAGGCATGGGTTTGAGCAAAGCTTTAGAGGTGACAGATTTCATTTTTTTGAACTCCATTATTTTCATTAACTCTCAATTTCCTGAGACACTGGAAAGTGGTATTTATAATTATGTGGTCTACATAGTGGTCTAGAAAGATTTCACATGCATCATCTCATTCTTTCTCTTTCCTGAGGTGGTTGAAAATAAAAGCAGGATTAGGGATTGTTTGCTACATGTAGCAGCTTTGGGGATCAATTCACTTATGTATATATGGAATGCCTCCTGAGTGCTAGGGATACTTAGGCATTCTAGTATGTGTGCGGAGGCAAATGCTAGCTCAGTTGCCTTTATTGTAACTTCTGCATATTTTATAATTTGATTGTCCTTGAGGTTTCTTTAAAAGTAATATAAAAGTTTTTGCACATTAACATGGTATGATACTTAGCTGATATTAAATTTATGGTTCACCCCTAAGTAGTCTACTCAAAAGAAGGGGGTGGGCCAATGACAGCATAGGTAGTCAGAATTTTTAAAGTCTTTGGCATCATTTCTGTAATTTGATTTTAATGATTTCTAAAGCATAGATGACACGGAAGAGTTACAGGATTTCTCTCCTTCCTCACTCAGGAAAGATATCGCTCTCTAATCAGCCTTGGCACCCTTCTCCTTTGAGACAGGAAGCAGTCTCAGAAGCCTCAATTCTTCATTTCCAACAACTACCAATCCATGGGTGCTACCTGGTAAGTTAATACTTCTTTCTTTGCAAGGAGGGAGGGGATGGGGGTGGGGATCAAAGGATGTGGTACCCCTTTGGGGGCAGGACACAAATATAAGAGGGTCCTCATCTAACAAAAGCAACTAATATAACCTGCTTCTATGTACCTTCAATGAATCCCCAACAATTTAAAAAAAAAAGGGTAGCTTGATCCTTGTAGACATTTTTTTCTGCATCAAATTAAAGTGAATGATTTTTTTTCAAAGTACTACACTATAGACCAGTGCTTCTCAAACTTTCATACGTATATGTATGGATCCTATAAAAAGGCAGATTCTGATTTAGCAGGTTTGGGTTGGTGCTGGGATTCTGCATTTGGACAAGGTCACAGCTGTGGGAATGCTACGGGTCTGTGGACCACACTTTGACTATCAAGGTTCTACTCGACTCTTCACTAGAGATAAAACGCAGGCTAGAAAACTGTGTACAATGCAACTCAGTAACAAAAGAAAAACAAGGCAAGTGTTCCATTAGAAGCTGAAGTTTTATTATAGGATAACAGTACATAAAGCACATCTAAAATTGATGTGTTCAATGCACTTTTAATAAAGGTAATGTAATATTAAAGGTACAGTTTCTAAGTACAATATAACAACATTCATATTAGAATGAAAATCGCAGTATTTAAAAGACAACATTAAATCTCTCTTTTTTTACAGCTTGTATTTACAAAATGAATCAAAATATTTTTTTTAAATTCAGGACTCAATAAAATAAACAGCTGGAAATAAGCAGAGTACTGTAAGAGTGAATTGAAAAGAAAACCCAATGTAAGTGAAAAGTTGGATGATCCTCTAATAAAGACCATTAGCAAAGTTTTAGTTCAGTACTATTTTTAGGGTTCCCATAAATGGCTTGCATTTTTAGTGTGGCAGAAAAGGAGATTTTTTTTACATACTGTACACAAAACAGACAGCATATATTTATAGGTACAGTATTACTGTTTCCAAACTTGCATGTATATTTACAGAAGGCTGAGTTTGTTACTCACAGAGGTTGTGAAATTTGTGTGCTTCATCCTCAAGACCCACACACAATTAGAATCAGCATTTCATGTGGTCTGTTAAAATGGGGCTTAATACTTGGGTTGTAGAAGGAAATGTTACCCATAAGGCTTGGCTTACATTGTAAATTTACCAAAACAACCCAGGAAAAAAATTTTAATTGGGGCACACTTGTTATCATTTATCAAATGCTGACATGTGCTGGCCATTGTGCAGACGCGAAGAGATACATACAATCTCTACCCTCAGAATGCTTAGGATGCTAAATGGTGCTTTAAAAAAAAAATAAGGTTTTAATCTCTTTCCAAGCAAGGCAGTTAAGGAATGACATGATGTGTATTAAAAGAGGTTTCTCCCTAAACTGTAGCCAATCCATTTTAAAAGGTTAACTGTTAGCATTAGCGCTCATTAACCACACAATTGCATTTATGATCAAGGTAACAGGAACTTTTCCATAAAAATGGAAAATGTCTAGAATTGTGGGTAAATACGCAGTGCATGGAAGCCAATAATCATGGCTTGAGATTCATCACCTTCAATTACAAAAAGTGCAATAAACAGAAACATTTGCTCTATATTTATAAATTGCTCAAAAATCTTTGCTAAAGATCTTACAAATTCAGTAATATTACAGAACAATTCTAATCAATATTTAATAAGGTTAACTACATCCTTAGTTAGATATTTGATATACTTTGATTTTTAACAATGCCAATAGATATTGGGAGAATGGGGGTTTAATTAAAGTTGATTATTAAATGACCTTTAAAATGAAGGTCCTTCACTCAGTTCATGGAACTGGTTAAAGTCATATTAAAACAGAACATCCCTTGTCAAATTTGCTTTATGGCCCCTGTTCCGCTAGTGATGTCTCCATATTTTTCATGACTCACGTAGGAGGGGAAAGGTTTATTCTGCCATCGAGCCTCCAAAGATGTCTATATAAATGTCTATTGTCCCTAATAGGAGCTACACGTACAACTCTGTCAGGTGCCAATAATGTAAGTCCTTAATAAGAAAAAAAATGTATTACTTCATTAAATGAGAATGTGTCTTTAGGATCTTAAAGGCCTGGCAAATTATTTTTCAGCTCTTGAGATATGGTATAAAGCCAAGTAGCAAACATAAAGTAAATGCTAATAACTTTTCATATAGTCATATTTATAAACAAATTTCACCCTATAGATGTCAAATATCCATACTAAGGAAGTAATTTTATCCTAATTAAATACACTCTAGAATAATTTATATAATGATATTATGTATTTAAAGAGAAAAGCATGTCCCAAATCCAGCACTCTGATACAGCTGCCAGTTGGGCATAGGTAGATATATATATATATATATGTATATATATACAAATATATAGTTATACTCAGTGAAATTAACAAGACCCAAAGGTGGTATTGTCTAGGAATAAAAGGGATTTTTTTTGTTTGTTCACAAAAGTAACTTATCTAGCACCACACATCAGAAAAACACAAAAATAGCACACTCTAGTTCTAAACAGCTATGTCTAAAATAGATTATATAGTAAAACCGGTATTATACAGCATATTGTGGATTTGATAAACAGATAAATATTTGCACTGAGTAGGCTGTTTATAATATAACATTTTCTTATCTCTACAGAATGAAAGCCAAAAAGTTAACTGGATAGAGATGTGCAGAACAACATTAAATATTATGACTCAAAAGCAGGGACAAAGGTCAATTTGAAAGAAGAGTAAGAGAGAAAATGTTTACAGGCCATTACAAGTTCTTAAGTTAATAGTAAATAAGGAATTAATTGCTCAAGTTGAAGAAAGCAGTAAACAAGAGATTGCATTTACATGCAGATGTCTAAAATTTGTATTTTTTTAAGTCTATGCACAAAAGTCATTTGTTTTATTGCTTGACATTCAGTTATGGCTAGATTATTTAACCTATTTTTTTTTTTTGTACTTTGGAAACAAGAATATTGTTAAAGGTGCCATAAAAATGGACAATATTGAAAACGGTTTGCAAATAAACCACCTAACACTGCAGTTCTTTATACATATTAAAAGCCTTGTCTGGGGTTTGTCATATGTTAAATATATTTAAACTGGGAAAATATGTTGTAGCTTGAAGCCTCCCATTGGCCCAAATATCCAATACAAAAACACATCTCCACAAAAGGAGCAGGCGGACAATACAGGTACATTTAAAGAAGCAGCCAGCTAATATCCTAATGTTTAGAAATTTACCACTGTTTAATATGAGATTTCAGACTGTTGTGGATGAGAATTTTGGATCCAGGAAGATGTGTACAGTACATATGGATTGTTTGTTTTGTGAAATCATATTCACTATATTGCTCAAGAATTATCTGCATTTACATCTGCAATCTTCTCAATGATAAGCAAGTTCCTAGAAGTAGTATCCACATTAAAATAATAATGGTGAGAAAGGAATCACATGTGAATGAAGGAGAGAATTTAGTTGTTCACAGAGAACAACATAATGGCGTGTGCAATATGTGAAAGCCAGGCTGTGAATGTGGTAAAGGACAGGGAAGGACACTCAATGTAAGCTGCAGACATGAATTCTAACATGTTCATCTTCAGTTTCTCAAAACAAGACTCCATGTTATGGTGCATCACTGAAAAAAAGGTCGTTTCTATTTGGATTGACGATTCTGTCATTCATTTATACATAAATGACTGAATGTATTTATTGCTCTAAGTTCTGAGGGTTTGGTTGAACATGGAGATTCCCCCCATCCACGATGGCTCCTTGGTATGAGTCTGGCTTCTAGATTATTTTAAAAATTCTGAGAGCATGACAAAACTGACCTCATTTATACAAACAAACAAACAAACAGAGTCAGAAGTAAAACCAATTGCACTATGGAGACATTGCTAGTCGGCCTTCTCGTCTCTTAAAAATTATTGACGTTCTCTAATCAAATCTGGTGGAAGCTTTTTATAACCCGAGTGTTTAGGGACAGAATGAAGACCTGTGTCATAGACTATTGGCAAAAGATCAAGACTTGCTGTTGCAATTGCATTTCTGGGCACATAATTTGATCCATAGAATAAAGTTATCTCCAGGGGTTTAACAGAAGAAGTGGCAATCATATGTAATAGTATGTAAAATGTCAATAACCTGTGTGTTTGTATAGACACATAGAGAGTAAGGAAGAGAGAGAGGAGGAGACATTCTGCCGTTTTCAACATTCTTTATTATTAAAAAAAAACATGGTAAAGATATCTTTTTCATCTGGTAGACATGGAAAGTTTTCCAAAGTTATGCTCTTTCAGCATCGTAAGAAAATATGTAAATATTCTTCTGAATGTGTATTCCAGGGGTGGAAGAATCAGAGCCAATAATTCCACTGACCTTTTCTAACTTTATGGAAAGTAATATATAGGAATATAACAAAACCGTATTTCAAAAATAAAAAATACAACCTTAAAAGCTGCCTCAGGTTGCTGTCACACAGGCTGATTTTGTTTTGTCTTTAGACACGAGCTCTTGCATTAACTTATCAGATATAAATTACAAATAACAAATGCAGAAGTAAGAATTGGTTTGCAGAAAGGAATTTTAGTTTGCTGCTAGAGGAGAATGAATGAAAACCATAGTTAATTGCTGGTATTTTAAAAACATGTTTCATCTTTTACCTATCTCACTGTACTCAGAGACAGAGGCAGGTCTCCTCTCTCATCCCTGGCTTTTCATTTTTATCCATAATATGTAGAATTTGGAATCATTTTTAACATTTAATGCTACGTATATTTATCATGAATATTTTACTGATTAGAGAAGTGGTAAATGGAATATGCAAGGACTGTAGTTTGAAGGATGCTCTTTGCGGGTGCATTCCCTATCAGTTTAACTTGGGAACACCCTGGCATGATTTTGCTTTGGAAGTTAGTCAATGCTTTCAAGCACACAAAACTGACCTCAACAGAACAAGACAACAGCGCAGAGTTACACACACACAGTTCTATACAGTCTGCTTGTGCCTTGGAGGGATAGTATTATTAATAATAAAAAACACAATTTGTCCCAGTAGTACTGGCCACCCTGTTTTAAGAGTTTTAGAAGATCCCTGAGCACATTGTTTCTGACTCTTAACCCCAACTCCAAAATGATAGGGCTTCTATCGTTGATACTAAGATGGATTGTCTTTCACAGTAAGTCAATCATAAGGTGCTTATTTACCCTTTTTTTTCACCAATCAGCACAAAGAACTGTCAGAAAATAACCTTTTATTATTATTAATTATCTTAAAATAATAGCACTGGAAGGACACATGATTTAAACAATCAATGTTTGAAACAGTGGCTTTAGGATAATTATCTGGCTGCCCCTCAACAATAACAAGTGATTCGATCGACATTCCTTAGCCAAAAACAAAAGGCAGAACAAAAAACAAAAACGAAAACAAAAAACCCCAATAACTGTACAAATATGTATTTTTCCCTGAGGGATCAAGTACACCTGCAAGTGCTCTATGTACATATTGCACTAGAGAGGGATGAAGTTCATGTGCAAAAAAAGCAACAATGAGAGAAGCTTACGTACTACTTAAACCTTTTCCTTAAAGATCCTACTAGGTTGTTTTGCATTTTGGAATGTCGGAACACAACAGCTAGCTAGTCCTTAGTCTACAACTAAAAACACACATTGCTACTATGGCACATTCAATGAAATAAAAAGTTTTCCAAAGACAGATAGACAAATTCCATCAAGAAAATAATACAAAGTTTGTTTGTTTGTATTTTTTTTTTTAGAAAATTACATTACTTTCTTTCTTTGTTTCACATTACAAAATCTTTTTTTTTTTTTCTTTACACAAATCACATTTTATTGCAGGAATATTTCAAGTGCCATCAAATATTTATAGAAGGGTTAAAAAAATAGAAGTCTCTCTAAAGTGGTCCAGACAAGGCTTTGTATAGAATAAATCTTTTTTTTTCCATCTTCTAGTTTTGATTTAAGTATTTTGAATACATTTTCTTTTCCATTGACACTTAGTAGCCTAGAAGCGGTCACACACACACACACACACACACACTCTCCTCCACCCGACTCTCAGCCCTTCTCCACACGCTCACAAATATCTGGGTATCTGCACCACAAAGAACAACCAAACTTAGAAGCAGTGTCTTAAGTCATATTTTTCTTAAGTCATAAAGGGTGAATTAGGATGCTGAAGACTTGAAAAAAATCCATACTTTTAACACAAATTAAGATGCTGAACACTTAAAAAAAAAAATCCATAGCTGTAACACAATTTGCAAACGGTCCACTAAGCACTTTCATCTGCACTTCTGTTTGCATTGTGACCAAGGCCAGTTTTTTTCACAATGTAATACAACCAAGTGGACAACACTGTAACAGAAGGTCTTCAGGCTTTGTACAAAAACCTCATTTACCTTACAGAACAACAATTGTATAGGTAGGGCATTATAGCAGCCAGGTTAACAATGACGTGGTTCCAATCCTTCAAAGATTATTATTGGACATTTAAGTTTAGGAAACTTGAATTATAAGAACTGTTAAGAATAGTTGTTCTGATAGTTTGTGTCATTGCACAGGTGTTTTCATAATAAGGAAGAAAATAAAAATGCAAAGGTTTTCTATCCTATTCTGGACTCCATAGTTTTTTGACTAAACTTTTAACTTCCGATCCCAACTTAGATCCAAGCGGGAGTCAGTTGCTCCCTCATTTCACCAACCGTGTCTGTCTCTACTATTCTCTCGCCGTCCTGCTCATGAAGCAAGTCCAGACCTGCTTTTCTTTCAGAAACATCTAGAAGCAGCATGACGTTACTCTATCTTGGGTTACCTAAAAGCAATGTCACCATAGCATGACTATTACCGGTGTTGGAGTATCATGGTTTTTTGCACTAGGAATATGCAAAATTCTTTCTGGGAAAAGGAATTTCTTTTAAGTTCAACATTACGTACGTTCTCTCTCACCCTTAGAGAAGTTCAATGAGCTCTTCCTATTTCACAAATGGACACTGGAATTAGGTTTAGTTGCTCTTTAATGCACTAGCACCTGAAGCTGGTCATATTCAGAAAGCTTTGGTTAAAAAGAAGTTAATATACTTTAATAAAACCATCCCCAAATTTAGTGAATCTAAGTGACAAAAAAAAAAAAAAAGAAAGAAACAAAACCCCCTCAAAATAACACCATACCATTTTCCCCCAAAGGAGAAAAAAAAGGGACAAATAAATAACTAAACTAAACTTGGTACTCTTATCAGAGCATAAATACTATTGATCTTTAAAGGAACTATGCTTACTTATATTAAAAATTTGATTTAACCCTTTTTGCCCAAATATAAATACTATATGCTGACAGCCTCTCTATATAAACACTTACATAAAATTTTACATGCCTGTAAGAAATTTAAAGGAATATTACTCTCATCTGCCCTTACTATAATTTTGAAAAAAAAAATTTTTTTTTTTTGGATGTTATTTAGGCTTCATACACATGTCTGTGGGAATAATTCTTTCTTTTTCTCCAAGTCCCTCAGAAAACAAGTCAGAAACTCAGTGTAGTTAAAAACAGAGAGATGTACTCTGAGGAGCCCACCCTGGCAACCTGGCATGGCACTAGCAGGCGAAATTCCTGCAGAAGATTCTGGAGGGACCCTAGCGGCAGAGGGGACTCTTTCTCCAACATACAGGGCAGCTTAGAAAACTCCTGCCTTGACACCCTTGGAAGATGCTCCCTTTTCTGTACAAACATGGCCTTTGATGACAGACAATTAGTTCGAATCCCACCTCTAGTGTGACTAAAATCATCTTCTAAATGCCTACATTCCCAAAAGGTCACTTGTTTTTAAAATATGCATACTTGTATACCAGACTCTTTCTTTCCCCTCCCCCCACTGGGGATTATTAAAACAACAACAACAACAATATGAAATTAAATAAAAAAAAAAAACCTCAACGTTTCTCACCTGAACACAAAAGCCAAACAATCTTCTACATATTTAGTAAAATAAATTACAGTCCACAGTTTTCTAGTGAAGATAAATACAAGAGTAAATGTTTGCAGCTAGCATCAACTTCACTTTAAAGGCTTAAAGTATTTACTATTTAAATGAGAGAGACTGGTTCAAAATTGGGTGCCTCTCTCACTTTCCTATCCACTGTCTGTCAAATATGAAGGGCAATATTCTAGACTTATGATATTTATGGATAGTAAGAATTTAGAATTAGTTCATAGTGAGATAAACTTTTAGGGTTCCTAGATGATACCAGAATATAAACATTCACAAAGTAAATGCTCGGTGTCCTCACCTGGGGAGTATGCGTTTGCTTCTGATGTAATCTTTGGGTCCTTCCACAATGATTCCAAAGATATTGGTTACTGATTTGTTCTCTAAGCAAAAAAATTGCTAGTTGAGACTGAGTCCGTGTAACTACTGAATTCTGTAAAATGAGCCTCCCCATCCCCCCTCCATGAAGTGGCATTTTAAAAAGCTTTAAAACAAAAACGTGTGTGATGGTCTGTGACCACGGCACCGATCAATCATCCAACTTTGTATGAAGCATAAACACACGTATCTTTAAACCTGCCAAAAAGCGAAGTATAATTTTCGGGAGAGTTCCATGTCTAATCCCAAATTCCCACCTAAAAATAAAAATCCAACGTGGTGATTTCTAGATATGACCAGCCAGTCTTTTAAAAGGAATTTTGTAAACAGCAGCATAAATACCTCCGACGTACCTTCCAAGCCTTCTCAGTTAAACTTGTGTTTCTGGTGCACATGCGACACGACAGTGAACACGCTAGCATTTAATTTAAAGAAAAAGGTGCAAAATGAAAGTGCCTTATCAATTCAACAGGAAAAGCTACACCAGTAACTACATTTTATATTAATTAAAACAATATATAAACAATATCTCTTTTAGCTATATATAGTCTTCATGCCCATTTACCCTGTAATATATTATAATGCTATTGTTGCTACTGCAATGGACCCTTTTCGTGCCATCCTGCTGACTGACAATAATCGGTGAAAAAATAAAAACTTCCTTCATGAAACAAAGAGCAAGTTGTGCAAAGTAATGCCGCCACCTCCGCTATGCACACCAGTCACCGATTACTGCTGGACTCTCTGTTGTTACCGACAGATTGGTGACTCAGTAGAAAGTCTTGGGCAGTGAGCTACAAGAAAAGGAAATTCTCCGACTTTAGTACCCTCCTTCTCTTGTAAACAGAGGTCAAAGACTGAGAAGTTGAGACAGAAAAAGGGTCCATATCTGTAGGCAGAATGGAAATCATATGCATGAGAAAAACAAGTTCAACTTTTATTTGTTTTCAGTTTCCCCTCCTTTGCCTGACCCCGATCACCAAAAGGTGTGCAGTGTGTGGGCCTCCAGGTCTGTGCAGGGCCATAGAAAGTGTCTCGGTTAATTTTTTTTTTTTTCCAGGTTTGTACTTCAGACATTCTAGAAGTGCTTAGGTGATACATTTACCCATCAATTTGCATGGCTGGCTCAAATTCTGAAGTGAACAACTCCTTGTATAATGGAGGAAAATGAAGTCGCACAATGTCTGGGTATATTGCTTTAAATGCCATTAGCTTTTCTGTATGTCGTCCGCATAAGGCTCTTAATGTAGAGACCTTGCATATTAACTGTAAGTGGAAAAAAGGACACGTCGTCAGGAGAGAACAGGCATGAGAATCAAAGATCAGGGCATCTGGGTGGGCTTTACAAGACTGTTTATATGGTAAAACACACTCGAAAGCAACGTAGACATCCAGTTACTAGAGGACCGGTAAAAATAAAAGATGACATGGTTCTATCCTAGAATGCCAGGCATACAAACAACTTAACGATCTAAAAATATGTTCCAAAGCACAAGCTGGCTCAGCTAGTCAGTGGCAGAGTTGAGAGGGGCAGTTAAACCTTCGGATTCTTCTTCCTATTTCAAGATGCTTTCTGCTCTCTCGCCTGGAACCCTGCCCTCTCCTGCTGCCTGATGGTAGGGAAGGAGGTGAGGGGGCAGGTGTAGAGAGTAAGGACGCTGCAACTGCAGAAAACACATTTCATGCAGAACTACTACGAGCCAACTCCCATTCAACGACGTTCTTCTCAGTAGAGTTTTGCCCACATGTACAACAAAGTGATCCTGGGTCGGAGAGTCTGAAGGGAAGTCCCAGCACTGGCTATTTACTGGTTGAGGGTAATAATACGATTTGCAAACATGCGTTTAGACTCTAATGCACTATACAAAGGCAAAATGCTTAGTACTTCCACCCAGAATAATTTTCTCTAGGAAACTTTTTACCAGATCTTGTCCACACGTCAGACATTCTCTATAACCTAATATAACCCTTGTCTTTGGGCTTGAAGATGGATAATACAGTAAAGATCCAGAATGCTCCTCTTCCGTCCATTCCTCCATTTCCCATTTCTGCTCCCCCCCTCTTGCTCATTTAGGTGCAAAAATGAATAACAAAACAGCAATTAACCTCCAACTTCCACTTTCTGACCTAACCTAGCTATACAAAGAAAAGAAAACAAACAGGATCCTCTCAGATCATCTCAAACAATAAAACAGATGAAATAATTTAGGGCTGATTTTTCTAAAACCAAATACATACTACTAGCACTTACACCGAAGTTCATTAGCATAATTCAAATTGGTATCCTAATTATATTATTATTGTGAAAGATAATAATTAGCAAAAATGAATCCTTATCTTTGAACATAGAGGTAGTAATGGGAAACTGATGAACAAAATACAGAAGTCATTTACTTTTAATTACTAATACTAATGGAAATAGAACTGTTGTTAGAATATATGGCTATCTTGATTAATTCTTTTAGTCCTTCATAACTTCCTTTTCTACATTCAAAGAAGCTTTTCTTAGTTCCTATCAATGCGAATCATACCTTTCCGTAATGCACAACTTTGATGGAACGGGCAGGAGGAAGATTTGCAAAATGTATTCATGCTTAAAAAACTTTTCTTCCTACAAATTGCAGGACATTTTTTCATCAGTGATAATACGTAGACCTTAACCTAAATAGTGAGTTTCGACCCAACGGAATTTTTTTTTTTTAAAGAGTCTCTCTCTATCACCCTGGGGAGAGCACCATGGCATCATAGCTCACAGCATCTCAAACTCCTAAGCTCAACAGATCTTTTGCCTCAGCTTCTGGGTAGCTGGGACCACAGGTGCCAGACACAATGCCTGGCTAATTTTTCCTGTTTTTAGTAGAGACAGGGCCTCACTATTACTCAGGCCGGCCAACAGAATTTTTTGAAATGGAGATGTTTTTCTTTTTAGTAACCTGTTGCTTCCTGATACTTTTGGGAATTGATCATATGACTTACAAGGGCTGCTGGCAACATGATCTATGCCATGGGAAAATTCAGGCCACAGCAACTGGAAACCTTTGGCTCTTACCTTTGTTAGTATTCCGTCTTCTCGGTGATTCTTCTGTAGGACGTGTTGAAGAGCTAGCTGAATTTTCTGTTGCAGTTTTTCAATTTTTACCTTTTCTTGCAGCCATGAGCGATCTAAACATGAAAAATGGTCTTAGTATTCCTCCCACATGGTGCCAGAACACCCCATTCTTCCTGTCCTTAGGTGCAGATTATCAGACCACAATGCATATTTACTTGTTTATTTTTATTTTTTTTATGGTCATAAACACATAGAACATGTGTACATTGATGCCTTTATGGGGTACAATGTGCTGATTTTATATACAATTGGGATTTAGAGACTCAGGCTGGTTTAACTCCTCTTTCAAAGTTTGCTCTTAAAGGAGTGGAAAAGAGATCTATGGCAGTGATAAAACAGGGTGTTAAACTCTTCCATTTTTACTTATATTTAAAGAAAAGAAGGCACCTTCTCTTCCAAAGAGTGGACATTTAAATAGTATAAGGCCCTACGAGTGCAAATAAAGCTGCCATGGCCCCGCAAGCCTTTCTAGTAAGTGAATTTCTGAATAAAATATTCACTATCAATGCTGCTAGCCTTTTTAGAAAATATGAAGATTGCTTTATATTCCAAGGCAACTAAAACTGTCAATAAAATTCCAAATTACCTAAGTGTTGTTAATTGAAGATAAAGTATTTATATGAAGGAATTCCAAATAGAAGATGGTAACTTTGCAACAGTGATTATCCCCAAGAAGCAGTACTGGTTGGAAATACAGATTCTATTCAGATAAACAAGTGGATGACATCCAAACAGATTTTAAGAAGGAGTAATACATTTAAAAAACCAAATATCTTGGAGACTGGTATTAAGAAGGGTCCACTATAGTTTTTGTGAACTGAGTTTTATTCAGTTCTAATTTCTTAATGTTATCTTGAAAGACCTAAGGTGTTTTTTGAAAGAATATGTGTTGGGGGCAGTCAGAGAGGGTGATATCTAAAACACTTAAAATTAGATTTAATAAGGCAACAAGCTCTCTCGGTAGCTCTCACGTATTTTCTAGCCATTAAAAGTTATGTACCTTGTAAAAATTCTTTATCTTGGACAATTTGGACACTGTTTTTTTATTTGGTCAGCTTACCTGCCGACATCAGTACAAACGCAGAGAATAATGCAATCTCATCTTCAGTCAGGTGCATAGAACATAAACTCTTTCCAAATTCAAAAACAAAGCTAATAAAGTCTTCACAGCCTGCAAAAAATTAAAATGAAGACAGTTTAGACTTTTGGTAATTATCACAGGAGAAAAATATGGGAGAAGGTGAAAAAAAATCTGGTGATGGCAGATCCATACGGAATAGTAATAACATTTTTTACAGTTTGACGGTTGGAAATTGTCAAAGAATAATCTGTTTAGTTACCACCATCATCATTTAGAAACAAGGAGCATGAACTTTTGTTGTGATTACTATGTCAGGTACTGCTCTAAGAGATTTCCAGCCTTTCCTCTTGTTTTGCAATAGGCCTATGAAGGAGGAATTATCATCATCAACGTCCCTATTTTAGAGGTGAGGAAAGAGACTTCATAGTCACAAAGGTAGATGCAAAGCCAGCTGTCCTACTTCACAGGGGCACTTCCAACCAATAAAGCCTAATAGCCACAATCTACCTGGCATGTTCAATTCACTCATTTGTGTTTTCATCTAAAACACCCTTTATAATGTAAACAAATGACACATTTTAGTGATTAAAACTATTACATCTATTTATCAAACTGAAAACAAAGAGTGTGAAAGTCCCCTAACATAATAATCCAGTCCCTAAAAACTGGTTAAGTCTGGTGTCTATTGTTTCAGATTTTCCTATTATGTATCCATATTTAGAAGGCAATGGATTGTGATACACTTAATTATATATTCCATCTGTCATGTGACTTTAAAAAAAAACCACTTAACACATCTTAGATAGCTTTCCATTCTTCCTAATGAGTACATTCCACTTTATTTAAATTATAGAAACCCAAGATTATTTGTCAATCACTTATCTATACTTTTATTTCTTTGATATCTACATTTCATTCTTATTTATGGTTGTTTCAGGGTATGGGAAGATTTACTACTTCTTTGCTTGATTTTATCTATCAAATCACAACCTCTATGTCTGGGGTCTCCAACTGCTACCAGTGCCTTGTCTATTAGGAACTGGGCCACTCAGCTCCATTTCCCCTCTGTGCTTCCCTACCCCTGTCCAGGGAAAAAATGCATTCCATGGAACTTAGGAACCTAGCTGCATAGCTGGAGGTGAGCAGCAGGCGATGGGGCTTAGAAGCTTCATCTGTATTTACAGCACTTCCTCCCTATTGCCTGTATCACCACCTGAGCTCGGCCTCCACCCTCCCCGCCTCCCACCCCTCTCCGTGGAAAATTGTCTTCCTTGAAACTGATCACTGATGCCAAAAAGGTTGGGGATGGCTGGCTGCTCTAAGTTACCTGAATAATATGTATATGTCCCCCACAAATCTTATTTTTTTAAAATCTGGAAAGAAACCAGAAGGATAGATAATATAAAACCCTTTGGTTACCACCTAAACGAAATGAAACTCTAGATCTTTACATGTGATACAGACAAAGAACTTTGAGCTATGTGACTTTTTAAATAGTGACTAATTAGAAAGTAAAATAGGTATAAAATCCTTTAATTTTTGTTTGTGAATAATCAGTTTCCGATTAGAGCTTTCACCCAACCCACATCTTTTCCTGTGTCCCTGACTTAAAGACAAAGCATCTTGCAATTTCCTTACCTAAGGATTTGAAGACGTCGGGGCTAGCGTATTTCCCGTCAAAGTACACGGTGTTGTTCTGAGAGTCAAAGGCACGGCACATTCTGATAAACACCACCTCTAGAGAACCTAAGCAGAGGCAGAAGTGGTTGGGGTCATTTGACGTTGGTGGGTTTATTTCTAAGGTGCAGAAGTAGAGACCCCGTCAGATACAGCACAATGGCCGCTGTGTGCAGTCTGGCTGGGGGTTCTCAGCCACATCAGCTATCTATCCAAAAGGCAGAGTTTTCTCCCAGAATTAAAGACCATTCTATTGAAGCTAAAGCCGGTTTAACTGAAGCAGGGCTTAACTGACAAATTACTTCCTTGGCCTCTTCCATCTTGCAACACAGACTCTCCAAGTTGCTAGGAAAATATTAATTCCCATTTATTAAAACAATCAAAACCAGGAATTCTTCCTAACAAATTATCTTAAACTCCAGAGGACCTGGAAAGTAGAAACAAAACACAGGTGATGGTAAAATTTGGGAATGCAAGTGTCCTTCCAATTAATCTTTTCACCCAGAAGAGAAGCAAAATGGGAGGGAACATTGTCTGAACATGGCTCAAAAACCTTTCAAAAGAACCCAGTTTCTGCTAAGAAAAACCTGAGCTATTATCATTGGAGAAAAACCGTTCCCGACACCTTCCTTACCAAGCATTTCTTTAATAGGCAGGTGAAAGCAGGTTAGGGAGAGATCTCAAAATTCACTTGCAAAGCACATACCTGCTTTGAGAAGCACGATTTGATCGTTTTGACACAGCTCCATAAATCCATCAATGCGTTTGGCAAACTCCACCACATACTGTATAGCTTCTGTGATTTTGATGGCACACAATTGCCACATCACCTCTCGCTGCTGTTAAAGAGGGAAACACATTAACATACGCCAGGAAGATGTGCTGTTATGCAGGAGAAGCTTAAACCAGTCTGGGAAGCAAAGCATGTCAGTGTCTTAGCACTCAGCCACAGAGAATAGCGAAGCGGGCTGCTCTTGCAAGCGATCATTTTGTCTTGGGATAAATAAACACCACTTTGCTTGGGGAAGGGACAGAAAGGGGCGTGGATTAATTTACTGTGTGCCTACTATGATCGAGGGGTTTTGTGGTATCCTTGTCTTGATTTGTTTTCATAAGCATATGTTTCTATTTTTCAGAAAAGGATACTAAAGCGCACAGAGGTTTCACAGCGAGTGGGTATAGGAGCAAGGATTCGAACCCAGTACCTCTGACTCTGAAATCCCATTTCACATGCCCTGCTGTTCTTACTGTTTTCTTGCTTTTCTTTTGTATCTCTGGCTGCTACTGTGTTGTCATTGCCCAACCTGCTGTGCTAAGTTCCTTTCATGCACTCACCCTCCATCCAGTTACAGAGCGACTTGGTGCCTTTGTTATTCTCCCGTTTCCCCAATCTTAGTTTAAGACTGTTCCCTCCAATAGGATGGGGTGGAAGAAACACTGAATTAGAAGCCAGGAGTCATGGTCTGGTCCCGCTGTTTCACTTTCCAGCCACATGCCAAGGGACGCTAGTTTTTTTTTGTATGTAAAAGGAAGGGGAGGATTAACCCAGATCAGTGATTTTTCTTTTCTTTCTTTCTTTCTTTCTTTTTTTTGAGACAGAGTTTCACTTTGTCGCCCTCGGTAGAGTGCCGTGGCATCACAGCAACCTCCGACTCCTGGGCTTAGGCAATTCTTTTGCCTCAGCCTCCCAAGTAGCTGGGACTAGAGGCGCCCGCCCCAACACCCAGCTATTTTTTGTTGCAATTTGGCTGGGGCCAGGTTTGAACCCACCACCCTTGGTATATAGGGTTGGTGCTCTACTCAGTGAGCCGCAGGCGTGGCCCTAAATCAGTGATTTTTCAACTGGTGGGCTGTGAGAAGAACTTAGGTGTGCCACGAAAAATTTTAAAGGTCATTAATCAAATTATTTTCAAAAGAACTTCAAAGCACATTAAGTATTTTTTTTTTTTTTTGTAGAGACAGAGTCTCACTTTATCGCCCTGGGTAGAGTGCCATGGCGTCACACTGCTCACAGCAACCTCCAGCTCTTGGGCTTAAGTGATTCTCTTGCCTCAGCCTCCCTAGTAGCTGGGACTACA
>CAUYON010210599.1:0-16368 GCA_963573935.1 Arctocebus calabarensis | reverse complement strand
CGGCCCCCGCCCCCCCCCCCCCCCAGCCCCCCCCCCCGCGCCCCGTCACCCGCCGGCCGCGCCCCCCCCCCCCGCCCCCCGCCCCCCGCCCCGCCCCCCCCCCCCCCCCCCCCGCGGGTCTTGAAGTATACTCAAGGAATGGTAAAGTTTAAAATACCAATATTGTATAAAGAAGATAACATTTAAAATCTTTTAGTTGGGGGGTGGTACCTGTGGCTCAGTGAGTAGGGCGCCCGCCCCATATACTTAGGGTGGCAGGTTCGAACCCAGCCCTAGCCAAACTGCAAAAAAAAAAAAAAACTTGATAAAATCTTTTAGTTGGAATTTTGCATCCTTAGAATTTCTTGATGCATCCTGTTTGTGCCAACCTTCTTCCTTTGCTTCCTTTCCAAACTTCTTCCCTGGCTTAGTGATGAGCCTGAATTGCTGTTTTTTTAAGGGTGCTCATAACCTCAGTGCTTGTTACCTGTTCCAGCTTTATCTCTGCCCACCCCCCACCTCCCCCTGCACCAGTTGGACTCCTTGTTCCCTCTGTCATAGGGTCTTACCTCTCTGCCTGCTTCTTGCCCTAAGTCAGAAGCGTCTTCTCAGTACTTTTTCACTTACGTAGTCTGCTGAGTATAGTTAAATGCATGTATCTCACTTTGTTTTTTTTTTAACAACTTTCTAGGTGTATATTTCATGTATCAAAAAACTAACCCAATTCAACTGTGCAATTCAGTGCTATGCAGAAAATTTAGTAAATTTACTGTGCAACCATCACCAGAGTATAGTTTTAGAACATTTCATTACCGCAGTAAGATCCCTCATACCCATTGTGTATATATAGTTGGCCCTCCATATTCATGGATTCCACGTTGGTGAATTTAACCAACTGCAAGTCAAAAATTGGGGGGAAGAAGACTCCACACAGTTCTAAAAAGCAAAACTTGAATTACTATACTAGGTAAGTGCTATGTTGAATCTATGTGAATGAAGTGATGTGTATGCATTCTGTCTAAGTAATCAAGTGATGACGCCAAGTAATATAGGAGGATTGTGTAGGTTATATATGCAAATACTATTCCATTTTATATCAGGGACTTAAGCATCCATGGATTTTGGTATTTAATCCCCTGCAAATAACAAGGGATCACTATATATCATTCTTGATATGGTTCTCTTTTCTGATGTGTTTCATTTCCCATCATGAACAGCCCAAGTACCAGAACCTTTGACTTTCTCTTCTTTGGTGGCTAATGTTATGCTGAGTCCAGAGCAAATAATCACACGCATACACACACACACACACATTCACACACTCATTCACAACATCCAATGGTCCAACAGGAACATTACTATTCTGGCCTATTTAAACGTTCATTGCAGCATATGTTTTTTAGAAATAATGGTTTTTTGGTTCAAATTTGGAAAAGTTTTGCCATGAGGCAATAAAAATTTGCTTTCCACATGCTTTGATGATTATGGGGCATACTCTTCAGTGCTCACCATTCTCAGGAGTTCTTTTTTCTTCTCACTTTTCTTGTTCATTTTTACATTAGGTATTTCTTCCAAATATGCATGATAAGGAAAATATATTTTGTGACAACCCAGACAATGAGGTGTAGATCACTAATTTCCAGAATAGCAAAAACACTCAAGAAATGCATCAAGAAATTCTGAAGACGCAAATGCCAACTAAAAGATTTTAAATGTTACCTTCTTTATACAAATGACAATATAGAAAATATATATTCTGACATGAAAATGGGCATAGATTCTGTTAAGTATTTTGCAAATAAGAAGTGAATGTGTGCGTGTCTAATAAATATAGTGTACTAACAATTACAGATGCAATTTAAACAAATCATTTATATAAGATTGGCAATGATGTAAAAAATGATTTTTAAAAAGAGCATTAGCAACAGTATTTAGAAATAGGGTCTTTCATATACTGTTGGAGAAGACATAGATTGGATAGACCATTTGGGGAAAAGAATTTGAACATGTATTAATATTAAAATTTTAAATATTGATACCATTTGACCTAGAAATTCTATTCAAGGAATTAATCCTTCAGAAAAAAATACAGAACTATGAAGAGACAAATGAGGATTTTTGCCGAAGTATGGTTTGTCGGAAAAAATGACAGCTCTTCATCTCTTGATTAAACACAATTTAGGCAGTGAAATGGTCTATGTGTCCCTTAAAAAAGAAGATGCATTTGTAGTTGTATTGGGGAAGATGTTCAATGAAGAAGAGCATGGCACCAAACAGTATGACCTACTTTTATATAGAGGGGTTTGTGTGTCTGTGTGTGTGTAGTAGATCCTGACATTAGTATATGTATATAAAAATTGGATAAATATACAGTGCTTAACACTGTTCACTGTGGGCATTATCTTGTTAGGATCTGGGGGGTTAGAGGTTTCACTCCCCTTCATTTGTGTTTTTCACGTATGTTTATGTAAGAAGAAACTGTAATGGAGATACTTTTTCATTTAAAAGTTGAAATGAAATCAGGTGTCTCCAGCCCGGGTCACATGTGAAGTTAAGAACTTCATTGAGTCAGGAATAGAGACCCAACAGAGGGCAGGAGTTGCCCTGCACGTGGCCACACCCAGCTGAGATGATGCAGGTACCCCTGATATGGGATCGACAGAGGCTGCTCACTTGGGTTGTGGTCCCAAATGCTTCCAAGATGAGCAGCTCACCATTTTAAGAGATGGCCAGCTCATGGATGGATGGTTTTTTAGTGGTGACTGTGTTATAGTACTTCTGCTCCATTGCTGAGTTGGGTTTAACTTATGTGATGTTTGTCATGTGTACTGTATATCTCATTTTCCCAGAGTGTAGGCCCTATGAGGCCAAGGCCCTCAGTTACTGCATCCCCACCACTGAAACAGTGCTTCGCACAAAGCACCTATGGAATATTTCCTGTCAGAAATTGTTAGGAAGTTTATAAAAACCAAAATCTTCCCTGCAGCTTTAAACCATACACGTCTTTCCCACAAGCCAGCCCTTCGGATGGCTGACACAGCAACCATGTCCCCTTAGACTTCTTTTTTGTCAAAATGGAAATTAGACCCATCAGACCGATGCAGAAATTCTGTGAGGAATATAAATCTTTTGTGATGACATTTATTATTTTTGTTGTTGTTCGCTTCCTGAGAGCATGGGCCATGTCTGTTGTATCCTGTGGAATCTCTCAAGACCTAGAGTAACACATTGCACATGGTGAGCACTCGGATGTGTTCAAAGCCAGGCACAGTGACTCATATGTGTAATCCCCGCACTTCGGGAGTCTGAGGCAGACGGAGCCCAGGAGTTGGAGAGCAGCCTGGGTAACACAGTTAGACCACCATCTATACAAAAAAAAAAAAAAAAAGCAAGTATGGTGTCATAATATAACTAAAGTCTCAGCTACTTGGGAGGCTGAGGCAGGAGGATTGCTTGAGGACTAGGAGTGGAGGTTGCAGTGAACTATGATGCCACTGCATACCAGCCTGGGCAACAGAGCAAGACCCATTGTCTAAATTTAAAAACAAAAATATGTGTTTATTTGAACCCACACCTGGATGCACAGGTGCACTAAAAGACACTGAACTGATTGGTACTAAGTCTTAAACTATTCTGTCAGATTGTGGGCATTTTCTTAATACAGGGAATTACATCTGTGTTGTAGACCAAGATATAAATACATCTATCTAATAAATAAATAAAAACATCTATCTAAAATAGTAGGTTGTCCTTTTGTCCTTGCGTATTATGAACCTTTCACTCTTAAGAACACAGTATCTGAGTTCAAGCTTTCCCGTTCTTTAAACATTGTTAATTAAGTGCCTTTTTTATCTTTATTTCTTGGCTCTTACAGAATATCTTTTCCCAAGGGATAAGCACTTTGTCGGGCTATCCTATTTCAGTCTTCTCAGAAACTCAGTTTTCTTTGAATAAAAGTAGTTGTTATGCTGTTTATATTTTGGCCCTAAATTCTTTTTTATTGTAGACCTATGAACTTTGGGGGGAAACATTTTCACATTTTGCTTCTCCTTTTTAAGCATAGTTTAACTTCATGGTTAAAAAAAGAATAAGAAAGAACAAAAAGAAAACGATTGTTTCTCTAAGGCTAACCTGCTTTCCTCCAGCTCTGGATAGCAATACCTGGAATACTTCAGTAGACATTTTCTGTTTCCTTTATTGTCATCCTGCCTTTCACATTCATTCTTGAGGCTCAGAAGCATCCCTGCTAGACTAGGGCAATACCATTCAGTGATTTATAAATCGCCTCTCAAGGTTCGGCGCCTGTAGCACAGTGCTGACACATACACCGAGGCTGGTGGGTTTGAACCCAGCCCGGGCCAGCTGAACCACAATGACAACTGCAACAAAAAATAGCCGGGCATTGTAGTGGGTGCCTGTAGTCCCAGCTACATGAGAGGCTGAAGCAAGAGAATGGCTTAAAATCGAGCATTTGAGGTTGCTGTGAGCTGTGATGCCGAGCACTCTACTGAAGGCGATGTCATAAGATTGTCTCTCGGTGGTGCCTGTGGCTCAGTGAGTAGGGTACCGGCCCCATATATCAGAGGTGGCAGGTTCAAACCTGGCCCTGGCCAAAAACTGCAAAAAAAAAAAAAAAGAGACTCTTGTCTCTAAATAAATAAATAAATCCTCTTTCAAACTGAGAAGGAATCTTTGGGTAAAGCTAATAGTCAGAAGCCTGCATGTCCCTAAGCAACTTAGCTGGGAAACATTTGAAAAGGAGGAAGAGGTGTGCTTTCAGGAGGAGTAGCCTAGCCTTCCCTCTGGTGAACCAAAAGTCCCACGAGACCCTGGTCTTTGATCCTAGCCCCCGTGGTTTCTTCTCGACCAAGGTTGCCTGCCTTGCTTTCTGACCTACCTGGACGGTGACCCCTGCACTGCCATGATAGCACAATAGCCTTGCACTCCTGTACTCCCAGCATGCTTGTCTCCTCCTGTATTACCCCAGGAAACTCCTGAGAACCCCAAACCAGCTTTTAGAAGGACGATAGATCTTCTGACTGTCCCTTTTAAGAAAAATAACAGACACTGAGATAGCATTCTCCCTTCCCTTCTGCACATGGCACTTTAGTGGCAAAGGGAGGTAAGAAGCAAATTATTGTTTAATAAGCACACTTTTATTATGCCTTCTATTTGACTATGAATAATTAACCAGTTAAATATTAAATAATTAACTGAGTAAAAGAGATTAAAAAACAAACTCATAAATGTCTTCTATATTTATATCCTCCCCTCACCAGGTCCAAGCCAAAAGCTGCCAACACTAATTATAAACATAGTAATACAGCAATAATTTCTTTTTATGGCACACCTACTATGTGCCAGACATGATGCTTGGTATGTTGTGTATTTATCACTAGTCCTTTAGGCAATTTAGTAAGAAAGGGTTATTAATACCAATTTATAGATAAAGATGCTAATAATCTGAAAAATAAACTTGTCCAAGATCCTTCTGCTCATTTATGAGAGAGCCAATATTCAACAAGGTTTCTCAGATGCCAACTCCACCATTCTGCTGCTGTGTAATTGACACAAGGGTTTTGTCAAATGTACTTTTCTAGATTGTGGAAAGGGGTTCGGGACTGGGCTATAAGGAAAATGTGGTCAAGGACGCAATTATCACCTTCTTCCCCTAACATGGTCCCCAGACATCCTCTCTGTCCTAGATAACACCATCTTTTCCTTTACATGAGTATGAAAGAATAATTTGATCATTGCAAACCACAGTTGGTTCAAAGATTAATTATAATCTATATGTCTATTAGGATGGTTAATTTATGGGTATTTGTGCTACCACTAGTCGGTGAGTCAAATAAAGTGACAGTGGCATAAGGCATAATTAATAGCTTGCCTTTCTCCCAAACCGGTCAGAAATTTGGCTCATTTCTGACTTAACGTGATCTATTCTCAGAAATAACACAGGAAAGTACCAGCCCCCAATTTCAGAATGTGGGCAGTCCTCTCAATCTGCCTCAAATGGTTTATTCTTTTAATTTCTTTTTGAAAAAAGGCAGTTTTAAAAATGTAAAATTATACCAATTACTGCTTTCCATTCAGAGCACCAGATTTTTGCGAGTGCTGGAAACTCGCAGGTGTGTGTGTTACCCCAGGGGCTCGGTAAACTCAGAAGCACCTGGATTTAACCAGCGACACTCGGTTCACACAGCTTTACACACAACAGCAGAATCATCCTCTGTAAATTCCCAGAACACAGTGGAAACTTTACTACTTTTAACAGTTTAATGCAATGCTCGGTTCTAAAATCAGTCCCCAAATCAAGGGATAGAAATTTAAGTATGTTTTAAATACAAGAGATAAAATGAACATCAAAAGCCAGGTGAATCCAAAAATAAATTGTAGAAATGTATGGTTTTTATTGTTCCAAAATATCCCGAGTAAACAGAACAGGGATGTGCTGAACACAAAGGGAAAGGAGAGAAAGACAGGTGATTCCCATCTTCCTACTCCAGAAGAAAGCCAGAAAACAGCAAAACTGCACCTCGCTAAGAAATCTTCAGCAAAATCCAAAATTAATGAATCTAGCGTGAAAAAAATGCAAGGGGAAGGTTATGTATATCGTGACTTTCCTCAGTGTTCTCATCCTCCCTGGAGGGGCTGGGGTCTCCAGAGACAGTGGAAGTCAAGGAGGAGAGGGGTGGGCATCTGTCAGTCTGTGAAAGCTAAGCTGCAAGCTGCTTCTCACACTGATTCCACGTCAGCCATACCTGGAATGATTCACCTCACTGCACGCAGGGGACAGCAGCATGTCCAGAAGCCCTGGCATGGCCATGAATTAGACTAATCAGGAGACCAGGAATACCCGGACAGCGCCTGGGAATGCCCTTTTCAGGGCCATTTTCATCCAAAGTAGTCATAGTCCTGGGTTTTCGATTTAAAGACATAAGATTTCACTGAGATTTTTGCTCTCTCTGTATTTACAGAGTCTTACTGGTTATTTGCATAAATGTATCTGTGTTGAATCAGTTGCAATTTTGGCTTCTAGCATTTTAGCAGCCTAAGCTATCTTGTGAAGGGTTGATTTTTTTTTTTTAAAGGTACTTTTCAGCAGCTGCTATTTTTCCAAAGGCTTTTCTAAAACTATTTCCATTAAAATGATAAATTGTTGTTATTAATGACACAAGTGCACTATATGTTTTTTCAAACCATAGGTTTTTCTACTATAGAGTAGAAAAGAAGGTTGTTTGAATTTTTGTTAATTTAGAGTCCCGTTGAGAGGTTTTGACAGTAACCTCCTTGTTCTGAGCCAAAGGTTGCTGTGCCTTCAAGTGTGGCCCTGGAATTATGTTTAAAGGCAGATATCAGGTCCTTCTCCACAGATGCCATGGATGGGTTAACAGCGAGGTATACTCTGTGGTCCCATTAGGGAAAGCGTATGTTTCCCACTTTCCTCCTGAGAAGGCTGGTGCTCAGCCTCCCAGGTATAAGCCCTCAGCTGTTTCTCTTGATTATATATAGTGTCCTCTACATTCCTGCTGGCACTTAGAGGATATGTGGCGTAAAAAAAATTACCACGTTCTCCTGTTGGCGGTACTTACCTAACAAGAGTGTCAGAACATGAAGAGTATGTATGAAAGACCTGAAAAGCTGAATGATTATTCTGATGCAGAAACTGCAAATGAAAATCATGCTCTGATCGGCTGCCACACATAAACATCAACTTTGGTGTTTTACATTTTTATTCTCTAGTGGCAGAATTCATTCAGTGTCTTATTTAGGAAAGAGTAAGTTTCTGAGCACAGAGGAATCTGGAATTAACTGTGGTCATCTTCTAGGCAAATCTCTTGATCTCAGCAACAGTCATGTGTGCTTAGTGGTTACAATGGAGAGTTTAATATCATGAGACGCCAATGTGAGAAGGTAGAAGGAATTTCCCAGATTGACTTCCCTGAGAATTTTGTGGCCAGGATTTTTAAAGATAGTTTGGTGGGCAAAGGGCGAGGTAATTGGCTCTGATGATTGGCTGGGGAGGAATTCATAGGGTTGGGAAGCAGAAGTTGTCTTTTTGCACTGAGTCAGTTCCCAGGTCATAAGACCAATTGGATTGGTTCCTTGGTATGGACCACTGGCCTAGTTGGATCTACCAGAATGCAGGGTCTGGAAGATAGTGTAAAGACCAGCGTTAGGTTTCAAAGGGTGGTATTTTCTACGGGAGCAATGAAAAAAGCTAAAAGTCTTTATAGCGATCAGCTATGTGACTGCCAAGAAGTAAGCAATTATAGGAAAGCAAGCTAGAGGATAATGACTAGTTATACATATTTTTAAACTATGCTTATCCCTTTGTAGAGTTCAGACCCTACCACAGTTCCCACCTATGACCTTTTCTTAATTTAATAAAGGTTGGTTTCACTATTATTGTGTTGATTGTGCTTGGCCTTTGGGGAGTCATAAGAGTTATAAGATATCTTTTCTCTTTAAGAGGTTATACTCTAGCAGAAATTTAAAAATTATAATGTGATAGTTTTCTAAAAAGAAAACTCACAGTGCTAGGTAGCATGTAGTAGCTAAATAAATGGCATAAATCATGTATAAGTGGAGGGTGGAGGATAGATGGTTCAGTGAATATAACGTGTCACAGAGAGACCAGGATGAGAAAGAATGGAGAGGAGAATGAAGTGGAATAACGTGAAAGGAAAAGTGTAAAAACACAGAAAAACCTCAGGAAGTTAAACCCATCAGGCTCGGGGAATTGTACAGAGAAGTGGGAGGCAGCAGCATTGCAGTGTCCTCAGTGCCCTGTGACAGAGCTTCTTGAATGTTCAGACCAAAGTTACTGGTTGCTGTTGAGCATCCAGAGTGGGATAGTAACTGTCTCAGAGGGGAACCCTCCTTGGCAGCATCTGAGTGAGATCACGGTGGGACGAAGGGGAGGGAGAACTGGGGAAGCACTTTCCTATTCGCTTGTTTTAAAAAGAGAAATGAAAACATTTAAATCACTTTTCTAGTTTATTTGCAGACTATATAGGTCTTCATAGCTGCACATTTTGAACTCCTAAGATTAGACTTCAATCTAAGATTTCATTTTTTCCTCTTCTCTCTTTAATAACAAAGAGCTGTGCCTCTTGGTGAATGGATGCCATCAGCCTCCTACCACTTGTCCTAAAACAGGCTGATGTGGATGACAGCAGAAGAAATGGGCAGATAATTGGAGGGAGAAGGAAGGTGTGCAAAATGAGCACATGAAAGTCTACTGATGTGTGGAATCAGGGTCAATTGTGCTGTATAGTAGATGTGAAAAGGGAAACTGGTCTATGTGCCCTGTGGTCTCCAAACACTGGTATATGGAGGACAGAGATATTAGACAGCTAATGCTAAATGAAATATTCTATTATTTAAATATTTGCTCATTCATTTTAGGAGAAAAATGAGCGTGGGTACCATTGTAAAGAGTCCTGACATTTTTACCGTATCCGGGAAATAGGAAGTCACCCTGAAATATATTCCTTGGGTACTGAGACATTTGTGTGGGGAAATGAGACTGGTGAGGCTGTGTTAAGACAAATATGTAGATTTTTAATCTCATCACTTGAATATCTAAAAAGCTAAGGAGCTGGACATGGTGGCACACACCTATAATCTCAGCTGCTTGTGAACTGGGGCAGGATGATGCCCTTGAGCCCAGGAGTTCAAGGCCAGCCTTGAACAAAGAGCTGAGGAACTTAAGCTCAAAACTTAGGGTCTTTCAGGCCAGGGGGAACAGTGTGCAACCTTATTCCTGAGTGGTAAGAAAATCAAAAAGTAAAGAAGGCAGACAGATCAAAAAAGGGCCAGGAAGGTAACTTGCTAGACATCAGAGGGAGCGACTTTAAACATTATATTTCTCTTCCTGTCTTACATGTGGTCCAGGAAATGATTAAAGGATAGACAGCTGGGGTTACAGAGAAGCATAGCAGGGCTGAAGGGGTGGTGTGTGCAGGGAGGCCAGGAGTGTGGGTAGGGATGGTGATGGTGGCTACATTGGCAAGAAAATCAACATCCTTGCAATGAAATCACATCTTTCTCTGCAAAGAAAATAAGGTGAGGCAGCTAAGTGAAATTTGAGCAGGAATGATAAATTTTACCTTTGCTTACATTTTAAATCAATACCAGAGATAAGGTACAAATGAATTACTTTTTATCGAATCTTCTTATCCCACTGGCTGCAATTATTTTGTCAGAGATCCTTTCCTATGAGAAAATTTAAGGACACTTTCTTCAATATAATGTACAAATCATTCTTAGGAATCACAATAATCTCTTTAACTTTCTGTTTTTAGTAATATATGGTTTGTATTAATAATTACTAGCTTAATTACAGACTACATTTGCATGATACTTACTCTGTTGTAAAAAACACTACCCCGTATTTTCTCTCATCTCAGATTCCCAGCAACTGAAGCTCATAGAGAAATTGTATTTCTCACTTTAGAGACAACAATTCGAAAACTCAGCTTGATATTAATCAGGGCTGTCTTTTATTGAATGCTTAAATGTGAAAAGAACTATACTATTTTCTTTCTATATATTATCTCATTTAATCTGCATCGCTAGACCGTGAGGTAGTTAACACTTCAGTTTCCTCTGGCTCTGAGATACCACAAGCTGAGATCTGATTGATTATAAAGTCCATAGCTTAGCATCACTGCAATTTACTGAGCCTGTGACTTACCTAAGTTCACTGAGTGACAGAAAAGGAAGTAGAGATAGTCTGTTTGCCCTTAATTTTCTTATACAATTCTTAGAGGAAATTTTAACATAATAGAAAATCAATCATAGTAAACCATTGCACATTATAAGTAACATTTTTGTAGGTATTTTAAGTCTTTTCTGTATGTGTTACATTACAAATTTATCAAAATACTACATACAAATAATTCTTATGTTTTTTGAAAATTGGTATAGACCTGAATGTTTTATGTATCTGTATTTTCTTGACATTCCTTTGCGTGCAAGTAGTAGGATTCATTAGATAGAAAAATCACATGGAAATGCTCAGCTATAATTAAAGCAACATTAGCAAACAAGTTTGCATTGTAATGTGGGTGTTCATTTCAATTCACTAAGTTTACATTGAGCACTGACTATGTAAGATGCTCCAGTCTACGCAGAGATAAGTAGACAATATCCCTCTCAGAAGAAATTTATAGTCCTCCTTTAGGCGATTACGTTCAATAAATCCAAATGCTCTTGAAAGGGATTATTAGGATTCCTATTGGGGGATTATGTTTAGTAAAACTGAATGCTCTTAAAAGAGATAATTAGAATTCCTAAGTATTATTTTTATTCTACATCGGGGGAAGAGCATCAGAAGAGGGAGAGATGGTTGGATTTAGATTGAAGAGTATACTCATAAAACTACAACACAAAACTGAATGTCTGAGTTGTTATCAGAGAGAGAAAAAGTGTTTTGGAGGAGCGTGAAAGTGAAACATATTGGAAAAGAAGGAGAATCAGCAAAGGCCTTAAAACATAAATGATATTTGAGTCATCTCCCTCCCTTAATGGAGGGAGAGAGAGATCCAGAAATGTGTGGAGGAAGGGCATTCACACACCACCATGTACGTCAAAGGAGGGACTAATTTTTTTCTTAGCAGATTGAGTATTTGTAGAGCAATAAAAAGGCTTGAGGCTGGATGCATAGACTTTATTGTAGAAGGTCTTGAGTGCTAGAGTGAGGTGTTCGAGGGCAAATGCAGTAGAGTGGAAATCAAATCCTAGACTGGGATTAAGGAGATATATGGCCAAACTCTAGCTGTAGCACATATGAACCGAGTGCCCTTGGTCAGATCAGTTAATCTTCTTGAGCTTCAACTTTCTCACCTCTGCTATAACAATAAAAGGTATGTTAAACGTTGAGACTAAGTGGGAAAACTTGTGTGAGGGTATTCTGAAGACTGCAAAGCAGAGGCACCATCATCTTCATTTTATGTATGCGATGATGGTATTTTGGAGCAGTGAAGTTTTTCAAGCAGCTCTGCACTTTAGGAGAAGTCAGTTGGCAGCCTTGCAGAGGATGCACTGACAACAGAAGAAAGAGAACCAGTCAGGAACCTATTAAAGTAACCAAATTAAAGATAATGAAGGCGTGATTAGGATGGTGGTTAAGGCGAAGGAAAGGAAGGAAAGCTAGGGACATTGCAGAGGTACTCTTCAATTCAGCATTTATTCAAAATGAGGTGAGCAGCCACTGTGCTCCGGGCTCCTCAAAGACCTCACCCTGGCACTCAAGACCTATAATAAGATCTCAGTTTCCAACCTCATGCATTTTTATTGCTCTACAGATACTCTACCTACAAGAAAAACTAGTCTCTCCATTTAGATGCCACCAGACAAATTATTCAGTATTGGTCCTTCAAGCTCATCACAGGCTAGAGACGGGGCATAGATGTATAATCAGGTATCCACAGCAGAGGGGAGACGTGTTCTCAAAGAGGTGTGTATGTGGGAAATGTGGAGGGAATGTAAAACCAACAGCAGCTTGTTGACTCCAAATAAGCCTTCATGGAAATGGGAAAAAAATGGGAGTGAGTGTTGCCAGATGAGTGGCATTCAGTCTATACAGATTTTCCCAGCAGACTGCAACAAAGCATCATGTGTCAGAGTTCTCAGCTTGGGATAGCAGTGAGGCAGGAGTTAGGTGTGGACTAGAATATAGAAGAACGTGGGTTCACCTAGAGCAGCCCAGGTTATGATAAGTTCCAGCTATGGGGTGAACTTTAGCAGACCATTCAACCTGTTAGAGACTTGGCTTCCTCACCTATAAAATGAGTAAATAATAAATATAACCTTTGAGGGTTGTTATGAGAACCATATTAATAAATCATGTGGAACATTTATAACTATGCATGATAATATTTTAAATGCTTACTAAACGTGAGTTTCTGTTACTAGAGAGAAAGGCGTGAAAGCAGCACAATCTAATAACGCCATGTATTCTGACTTGAAGGCAACAGATGTCAGTGCCATTAATCAGGATATGAAATTCAAGAAGAGAAGAAGTTTGTAGCAAGTGGAAGTTAAATTTTAAACATGGTGCATTTGAACTGACTGAGGAACTCCTAGGTTGAGAGGTTCAGGAGACATCTAGAGCGAGCAGTCAAGAGCAAGATCCACCTTTGTGCATCACCAGCCTATCAGATGGTGTGTAAAGCCGTAGTAACCGAGTCACCTAGAGAAAAGAAAGGTAGTGAGAAGAAAGCCAAACAGAAAACACTCAAGGAACAGTGAGAAAAAAAGAAGATTCAGGGGGAAAAAAAGAGAGGAAGAAAGTTTAGAGAATAGAGGTGAGCCAGGGGATTTGGGCGAAGAAATGAGCATTCAAGAAAATCCAATGATCTTGACAATCAGAAGGACTTTCATAAGAGCTGGTTCTGTTGAAAACTGGATAGTAAGGTTTTGGTACTGTGAAGGTGTATTGTGGGTCTCTAGGTATTCGTTTCATTATTCTTGAACTATACACAAACAAATGCACGGGGAAGAACTGGAGGGTACAGGAGGGAATCGGCCTCTTCTAGTCAAACCAGAGGGAAGGAAGGGGGTCAGGTATGAAACCACAGATTTGCGCTTGGAGAGCATTCAAACTTAAGAGCCTTCATTTTTTAGATGACTTAGGAGTCTAGGTCTCCTGTTGTAAGAGAATGAGAACTAAAGCAAGACACAAGGAGAGTCACAAAATGTGGGAATAGTATCTGAGGAACTTAGCAGAAGGAACAGACTAGGAGTGAACTCAAGGATTGCCTAAGTCACACGGAGAGCCCACGTTCAGGGAGGTCAGCATTCTGCATCTGTTTCACCATATTGTACACAGCTGTCTTTTCCTAAGCAGCCCAAGCATAGGATCAGAGAAGTCAGAATGAGGGCTTGATCGAAACTGCTTAGAAAAGTAGACTATGGGTAAAAAAATAAAAACAAAAACAATTTAAAAAATTAAAGAGCTTGGGATTTGTCTGGACCTAACAGCAATCCTGACCTTTTGGGGAGGGTCTAAGGCAGTGGTTCTCAACCTTCGTAATGTCTCCTAATACTGCAACCCTTTAATACAGTTCCTCATGTTGTGGTGATCCCGAACCATAAAATTATTTTCGTTACTACTTCGTAGCTGTAATTTTGCTACTGGTATGAATTGTAATGTAAATATCTGATATACAGGATATATTTTCATTATTACAAAGGGGTTGCAACCCACAGGTTGAGAATGCTGGTCTAAGGTAAGTCAAGTAAGGTGTCTGTTGGGAGGTTAGTGTTGGGTATTGGATTTCAAGAGCAATTTAATGTGCCAATTTTAAGCTGAGGAGAAATAGGGCTTGGAGACCTCATGGAATGAGCTGGCACAATGTAGACTGGGAAGAGCCAAGATGTTAATTCTTCAAGACAAATGCCCAAAGGTTAGAGTTAAATTTGAGGTTGTGAAGCCAAATTGTTGAAGTAGAGCAGAGATGGATGCAGGAAAAGAACAGGCCAAAGGGTAAAGTGAGGTGCTTGAGCATCCACAAGATTACCCTACTACCCTCAAAAGCCAATCAGAGGGTCCTGTAAAGGCTAAGAGGGCAGGAGAGGGAGCCATTAGCTGATTTAAAGTGGTGGGTTGGGCAGAGAGAAAGGTGTAGTTCACTTTAATAATGTAAGGAAAGGAGCTGAGAGTCCAAAACCATATATCCCAGGCCTCAGAGGAGAAGGGTATTCGCAGCAGGGCAGCAAGTGAGAGGATGTGGCATCTATCTTCATGGCAATGGTTTATATGGCTGGGTGGATGGATGGATGAGTTGGAACAGTGCTTCTCAACCTTCCTAATGCCGTGATGTATTTTCATTGATACAAAGAGGTCACGACCCACAGGTTGAGAACCACTGAGTTGGAAGGAAGGGAGGGAGGGACTGGGATGCGTAACTGGGATTTGAGAAGAAAGATTGACAGTGGACACAGAACTGATACCCTGACTTTCAAATTCAGCAGATACTGGACTGAGCACCCTGTGTATATAAGGCACAGTCACGAAGCCCACGGTGTACCGTCAGTAAGTGTCTGTGCAGGGAATGAGTGGGTACTCAGGGATGAACCCTTAAAGATCAGGAGGGCACAGTTTTTACCCTTAATGATTGCAGCTTGGTGATGTCCTGAATCTTATGTGCTATTTTACCCTTGGATAAACTATATATTAAACAGATTTTAACCTGAAACTGTCAGTTACAAGATGCTATTGGTCTAGGAAGTGTCCTTCTGTGAAAGTATTGTTATTTATATTTTTAGGCACTTCTGGTTTATTTGTGAGTGTCTGTGTGACATGCAGAAATAATAGTTCATCTTTGGGAGGATTTTGGCAGCAGGCAGACATAAAATGCACATATATAAGGCATTCTGGTACACAGATGGATTCTGTATGCAAAGTTAACATGGACATATGGGGGTTGTATGTGCAAGTCTGATGTTTAATCATGAATAATTAGTTTGTCTTTAGCAAAGAATCATACAGTCTAAATTGTGTAAGCCAAAGAGTGATTGCTGTAGGAAGCTATTGAGTGGCTGATTAGCAGAGACATATGAGACAGTCAACAGAAGACGGAAAGAACAATGGGTTTCATGGTTTGTAATTGATAACTAACTCCTCCGTAAGACCTCTTATAGCAAAAACATACATATCCTTAACAGTAACTTATAGAGAAACCTTATAGAGAACTGGCTCTATGGGAGAGCCTTTCCAAGTTGCAGAAAGGATGGGGTTAGGAAAAAGAAGAAAACCCACTGTGTCTTCAGAGCTTTTTTACAAAAGACCTGGGTAGCAACAATCTGGGTAAGATCTGAGCAGAGGAGGTGGCCCATGGATTCAAAAGACAAAGGCAGAGACCACCCTGGGTACAAACCTGACAATCCTGATTAACAGCCTTTTCCAAAGGGTCACCAAGGTGCTGGCAGATTTGTGGGGAACAAGTGGTAGAAAGAGACAGAAAAATAAAGGCTTCTTAGAGCCCCCTTTGCTTTCTCCAGGGGAACCTTGGTACATCGAACGCATTTGTATTGGACCCACCCACCAGCCAAGCCACGTGTCCTGCTGGGAGGGAGGTGCTGTGAGCTCAGGAAGGCCTCACCCTCCCTCCGCTTCCTGGGGGGGTTCTGTGCTATCTGAGGTGCTGCAGAGGAGCGTGACCCACAAGGAAGGCACAAAATTATTCTCAAGAAACCCTTTCTTCCAAAAACCTAAAAGAATTCCTTTTTTTCTTTTTTTTTTTTTATTGAATCATAGCTGTGTACAATAATTCAATCATGGGGTACAGTGTGCGGGCTTCACATACAATCTGAGATATTTTCATCAACCTGATTGACATAACATTCATGAGATTTTCTCATTTACTATGTGAA
>CAUYON010210597.1:0-13086 GCA_963573935.1 Arctocebus calabarensis | reverse complement strand
TTTTTTAATAATTTTATTGAATCATAATTATGTACATTGGTGCAATCACAGGGCACGATTCATATACATTCAGAAATATTTTGATCATACTATTACAGATATCCTTCATGGCATTTCCTTGATCCCTATATAAAGACATTAATACTCTACCTTTAATAAGTTTCGCCAGTACCCTGCTAAGATGCACCGTAGGTGTGTTCCCACTAATAAACTTGAAGAATTTAAATGACTTTGCTTCACTGTCTTATTTTTGTCCTTATAAATAGGGTCAGGTGACCACTTCACTAATAACTGGACATTTTCCCCCACCAGTTCCTGTTTTCAAATTAGGAGGGCATGACATAGAACTGCTTAGTTCTGCACACACCAGAACGTAAGAATTTCAGGGTTGCTCTGGGTACTACTTCCAGAAGTAGAAATGAACACCCTCTCAAGCTCCAAATGCCAAGCATAGCATCCAGAACAGTGCTGGCACATAGTGGGCGCTCAAGAAATTCTGCTGAATGACTCTAGTTCCTAGTCTTCAAGTTGCTTGCAATATAGTTGGTGGAACACAATTTATGTACAGAAAACAAACACATAAAAATAGATCTTGGTGTTCTTAAAAAAGATTTTTAAAAAACTATATATTCAGACATTTGCACATAAATCCTAAAGTCTTAAGACTTCTTGGGAAGAGGATTTAATATTTATTTATTTTAAGACAGAGTCTCACTATGTTGCCCTTAGTAGAGTGCTGTGGCGTCACAGCTCACAACAGCCTCCAACTCTTGGGCTCAAGCGATTTTCTTGCCTCAGCCTCTCAAGTAACTAGGACTACAGATGCCCACCACAACAGCCGGCTATTTTGTTGTTTAGCAGGCCATGGCTGGGTTTGAACCCGTCAGCCCCAGTGTATGTAGCCGGCGTCCTAACCACTGAGCTATGATCACTGAGCCAGGATTGAATTTTTAAAAACTATTGACCAGATAGACAACAATGAGACCATCAAGCTAAAGTCATTAATTGTTCCTTCTTCAGAAAGACCCTTTCTGACCACTTGGTCTGAAATGCCAATCCCTTTGCACATGAGCCCTGAGCTCTGCTTTATTTTCTTCATAGCACTCACTGCTACTAAGTATTACATTGGTTTTCCATCTGTCTGTTTACTAGTGACTTCCAGGCACCTGGTGAAGAGCCCCTCCCTGGGTTCTATTCCTGTCTCCCCACTTTCTTCCTACTTATGTTAGACAGGAAACCATCATAACATAAGCTCTTTGAAGGTAGCAACTGTCTTTTGTTCACTACTGTGTACCCAGTTCTACTCTGTCTCTTCAATAGGTACCTGTGGGATGAATGAATGAATGAATGAATGAGTGAGTATATGATCTAAGTTAACGATGGAGAGGATACATGCTCCAAGGAATCGCAGCAGGCGGGAGAAGTCAGAGCATGTGAGAGATGCTGGGCTCAGCACTCGAATGGCTTATTTGTATTGTCTTCCCAACCAGATGTGAGCTTCTCCTGGGGACCGTGTCTGTTCATTGACATCCCTGATACTCATCACACATCTTGGCACATAGTAAGAATTCAATATGTCTTAAGTGATAAGTGAAGAGAGTGGAATTTTGAGTTGGGAAAGATGAAGAATTCTGTACTCCATTGGAAAACAAGAGGTGCCTGTGCTCCCTGAAACTTAAGAGCCCAGGCAAATGTGGGGACTGTATGCTCTCATTTTTCTTTCTTCCTTCCTTCCTTCCTTCCTTCCTTCCTTCCTTCCTTCTCTCTTTCTTTTTTTTTTTGACAGAGAGTCTCACTTTGTTGTCCTCAGTAGAGTGCCATGGTATCATAGCTCACAGCAACCTCAAATCTTGGGCTCAAGTGACTCTCTTGCCTCAGCCTCCCAAGTAGCTGTGACTACAGGTGCCCACCACAATGCCTGGCTGTTTTTAGAGACAGAGTCTTGCTCTTGCCCAGGTTGGTCTTCAACTCCTGAGGTCAGGCAATCCACCTGCCTCGGCCTTCCAGAGTGCTAGGATTACAGGCATGAGCCCTGTGCCTGGCTGTGTGCTCTTCTTATTCCAGGTCCCAGCATACACACCTGACCCCTAACTTACCATCTCTGTCCTGCCTGGCCCTGCTGTCTGCTGCAAAGAGGGGCCAGGAGCTGCTAGAGGGGGATGATAGTGTGAAAGCCCCAGGTGCTGCCTTACCTGTGGGTTGTCGGGTCCTTGCTTCTTTCAGGTAGTAGAGTGCTTTGTCATAGTCTCCAAGGTGATAGAAAGCCACACCAGACCGGTAAAGGGCCTTGAAGTTTTCTCCCTCCTTCTTCAGTACCTTGAGGCAATATTCTTTGACTCGTTCATAATTTACAAGCTCAGCCTGGAGCAGGCAGGCTATGGTGGAGGGGAGAAAAAAAGGAAAATGCTATCAACACAACAGCAGCTGGCTCTTCACATTTGCTTTTAATTCCTTCTCCCCACAGAAGGCTTCACAATGTTGAGTTTTGCACTGGGGTTTATACCACGGGGGTTGTCATCAAATAATCTTTGGCTCCAGGACCAGCTTCATCACTCATAAACTATGCGAACTCGCAAGTAACTTCACCTTGCATTATGGGTTGAATTATGTCCTTCCACAAAGATATGTTGAAACCCTAATCCCTAGCCCCCAAGAATGTGACCTTATTTGGAGATAAAGGTCTTCACAAAGGTGATCAAGATGATAAGGTTGTTAAAGTGGAGCCTAAACCAATATGACTAGTGTCCTTATACAAAAGGGAAATCTGGACACAGAGACAGGCACACATGGGACACAGGTGGAAGACAGGCAGCTGCAAAGCCATGAAACACCTAAGGGTATCAGAACCTAAGAGAGAGGCTTGGTATGGACTCTCCCTCACAGCCCTCAGAAAGAACCAACCCACCAACACCTTGGTCTTGAACTCCTAGCCTCCAGAATTGTGAGACAACACATTTCTGTTATTTTAGGCCACCTGGTTTCTGTGTTATGGCAGAAGGAATAAAAAAACCAGAGGCAGGCTCAGTGCCTGTAGCTCAGCGGCTAGGGCACCAGCCATATACTTTGAAGCTGGTGGGTTCGAACCCAGCCTGGGCCTGCCAAACAACAATGATGACAAAAAATAGCCAGGCATTGTGTTGGGCGCCTATAGTCCCAGCTACTTGCAAGGCTGAGGCAAGAGAATCACTTAATCCCAAGAGTTGGAGGTTTCTGTGAGCTGTGACACCACTGCACTCTATCAAGAGTGACATAGATTCTGTCTCAAAAACAAACAGACAAAAAAAACAGAGGCAACAATAATAATGATAATTATGTGTAATATTTATTGAATGCTTATGTTGTCACAGAGGGTGGTCTTATTGTTTTCCATGCATTACGTGATGTAATCCTCAGAGTACTATGATGTGGGTACTATTATTATTCTCATTTTACAGATAAGGAAGTTGAAGCCTAGCGTGCTTAAGAAATTTCCCAAGGCCATATAATATGAAAGAGGCAAGGATGAGATTCAAACCAAGGCTGTCTGGCTCCAGAGTCCAAGTTCCTTATCAAGTTGTTGAGGGGACTATATGTAACAATGGTCATAAAGCATTTAATACTGGAATTGGCACACAGTGAGCACTCAAAAAATGTTGGGTAACATTATTGTAATTCTTGACAGTCTTGCAGTGACAGCTGCCTTTGAGGTCCCTCAAGTTCTCCTTACATGTTTGTCTCTGCAATTTCTGAGAGCAGGGGCCTTCTGTTGGGTGACTGACCAGCTCATACAGGGCATCTCTCTGGACATGGGATACCTGGCTAGAGGAAAGGTAAGGCAGGTGGGTGCCCACGGTGGGTACCCTTCCCCATTCTAGAAGCAGACATCTTTGAGTAAAGCATCTCCCCTTGAAGATTTCTTTCACCTGCTCTGAGCCACAGGGCTGGGACTAGGATGAAGACTGTCCCTGGAGGTTGACTGGATGATGGTGGGGAGAGGTTGACATTTTGTGCCCTAGGCACCTTACTCTAATCCCAGCCCTGCTGAGCCTTTCTCTGTTCCATTCAAGTACTCAAAAATTTAGTCGTCACTGACTAAGAACAAAGTGCATTATACACTTTGGAGGAATCATAACTGGAAAAGAGAAAGAAAGAAAGAAAAAGAAAAAGGTACCTGTCTGCTTCTTCAAAGCAAATAAAAATAGAGATTTAGGAGGCAAAACTTTTCTCCTGCCCACAGCATTGTGGCTGGGCAGGGTGGGGGATGCTGGTGCACCGCTCTTCTGTGTTCTGATTGTTCCCACACTGAAAGAAGTGTCCTTGGGATAGAGACAAATCACGGATTTTAATCTTAAGGGGTCTTAACTTTAGTTTTTTAATTTATTAAATAACTCCCCAGGAATCAGAATCCTTGCACTTCTTTTTAAGACACCAGACCTTGCATTGTGCCTTTTGGACCCCAAAACCATCCATTTGCAGTCTGAGGAGGAGGTGAACCACACAGACTCTCAAGTTGAAGTTATTGGAAGCAGGAAGTGAAAGAGAATCAGCCCAGATCCAGAAACCGACCTGTCAGGTTTCACTGGCTACGGGGCAGAAAGCCCAGTCAACACGAGAAGCAGGTTGCTGCCCCTTCCCTGTGAACTATAATCTGTGGGTGCACCAATCTGTGGGGGTACCAGGGATCCTTCCCAAAAAGCTGGTGCTCCGAACTCCCCTCGCCTCTCCTCCCTTATCTGGGGGTCCCAGGCCCCTTCCCACCCCCTAGAGGTGCTTACATAGCTCTGCAGACAGGGAGGGGATTCTGTCAAAATGTCCAGGGATGTGAACCTCATGGACTGCTACCTGTGTGGGATCTGGCTCCAACATCTGCTCCCAGGCTGCTCCTGTCTGTAGCCTCCATGCGCCCTGCTTCACGTCCTCTCTGACCAGGCACAGTGGCCCTTTTCCCATCCAGCCCTCCCTCTTTAGATAGATACTTCTGTTTGCTGAACCAGGCAGTTTAGGAAAATGGACCTTTGTTTCTTTTAAAAACTTAAATGCTTAAAATAGAAAGGAAGGGAAGGAAGCAAAGAGGCCTGGAAATGGGAAAGCCTTCCTCCACTCTTAGCCCTCAAAGGGTAAATGGAAACATAGCAATTGATTTCTGGGATTTATTTGGCAAAAATGTTTCTAATTCCCCTGCTGATCTGATGGGAACTGGGATACTTGGCTGTGGACCAGGGTTCAGATTTGGTAGAAGGTGGGGGCGGTGGGGTGGCAGTTCCAGGATGTGGAGCCCCTGCTGACACCAGAGGTGGGGGGCCCAGGAGTGATGGGCTGGCAGCCAGAGGAAAACTAGGCTGAGGCATGGAATCTGAAGAAGCCCAGCCTGGTGCCAGGGCAGGACTGGGGTGGGAGACAGTCTGGAGGTTGCCCTCAGCCCTCCCTGAGGTGAGTCTGAGGCACCTCTCTGCTTTGGGTGGGAAGCTATTGGGATGGGTGGGAAGCTATTGGGATATGTCACTGTCCCACAGGATAGGTAAGATGGAATGTCGGCAGGCCCATCTGAGAGTTGAGAAAGCCAGCTGATTCGCTGCCTCCTGATTGTTTTTCTCTGTCCCTGTGACCATTAACCAGGGCCCAGGGGTGGCGGCTGATCCTTGAAGTAAGTGGCATCTTCCCTCTCGTTACTAATCCCTCGCCCAGTGTCACAGCTGGTGCTAAATACTTCACATACACTATGTCTTTTAATGTTCACAACAACTCTATGAAACAGGTTCTATTTTTATGCTTCTTTTATAGATGATGAAACTTAAATTCCAGAGAAAATAAGTAACTTGCTAAAGGTCACTCAGCTGGAAAATGGGTGAAAATTGGATTTCAGCCCACTTCTGTCAGGCTCCCCAGACCATGCACTTGACCTCTAGAGTGTCTGTAGGCATACGTGTGGAAGCCCTCGGAAACCCACATAAGCCCTGAGGAGAAAGAGGGATCATGTGTGTGGAAACCACCTTCTTTTGTGTTCCAAGGTTAACAAGGCAAAAAAGTGATGCTTAACTGTGCTGGGCAATGTACAGGGCAGTGGGGTCTGGTGATGGGCCAACTTTCCACCCTGTCCTCCTGGGGCTGACAGACTGGTGGGGAGAACAGATGGGAGCAGATGGGGGAGGCCCTCATCCTAGTCTAGAGTATCAGGGGAAGCCACCTTCTACTGGGGAACTAAAGACTGAAGGGTTCTCAGACTCAGCACATTGACATTTTGGGCTGCATGGCTTTTACTGTGGGAGGATGTCTTGAACACTGTAGGATGTTTGGCAGCACTGCCTCTCCTCACTACACGTCAGTTGTGACAGCTGAAAGATGTCTTGAGGCAAGTGTTTTCCAACCTTTTTTTATCTCATGGCACCCTTGAACCTATAGTTAAACTCCTGTGGCACACTTATATGCTGACCCAAAAAAAGAAATTAAAAAAAAAAAGAATACACTTACTGTTCTTTGAACTTCTTTTGAAAATAATTTAATTAATGATCTTTAAAAATTTTTGCAGCTCATTTAAGATCCTCTCATGCACAGCAGTGTGCTGCGACACACTGGTTGAAAATCAACTGATCTAGACGTTGCCAGGTAGTTCCTGTGGAACAAAACTACCCCTGTTTCAGAACCACTCATGTAAATGAAGTAAGTGAAATGGAGAAAAAATTTTTCTAGGCAGAGCTCAGAGAGACAGAGAAAGCACATAAGCACACCAGCATGTGGCTGCTTGAGAGACTTTGAGGAACCAGGCTTGCCAGGCTACAAGCATAGCCAGTGGGGGAGGGACAGATAGTGAAGTTGCAAAAGAAAGAAGCAGGACACACAGGCCCTTCTGTCCGTCTTGAGGATCTGGGACTTTATTCTGAGTAAGAGGAGATTTGGATGATGCAATGACGTTGACTAGGTTGAGCAGAGGCAGGTAAGTGGGACACATGGACCAGTGTAAGTGGCATCCAGGATGTAGAGGTGACCAGCATCGGAGAACCAACATTGTCCCTCTGCTGCCCACCTCTGTGAGGTGGAGCCCTTTTCTGTTATTTTGGATTTACTGATGATCAAGACATGTTTGCCCATGTTGTTGTGACCTAGCCTCTATTTGAATTGAGGCTTATAATACAACAATATCTGTACTTTGCTGTGTGGTATGCATCAATATTTTGAAGAGTACTAGACTAGGAATCAGACAATCTGGATTATAGTCCCACTTTTGCCACTAACCAATGTTAAGAAAACTACTTTTCCTTTTGGGGTCTCAGTTTCCTGTCTGCAAAACAGGGGAATTACCCCTCACTAAATTACCTCTGCATCCTTAGAAACATAGACTCTAATATTAGTCCATAATTACAACTGTTTCAATGATTCTTCTTCAAAGGGAGTTCTGTTCTTCCTATTAACTAAGATGAGGTGTTTTCTGTTGGGGATGACAATTGAATGGGTAAGGCAGTGATCAAGAGGGCTTCTATAAGACAAATCCTCTCCTGTTATGTAGATTTTTTTTTTCCAATGGAAACTAGATTATTTCCTCATGTGGTCTTCCCAAGGCAAGGGAGTACACTTTCCCCCATTAGTCATCCTCAGTAGAGTAGGTTGTTGAAATGGAAAGGCAGGTGGACTGCAGGAAGGCAGGAGGGAGCTTGTTCCTTGGAACAGGAGAGAGGGCTTGCCCTGGACTCTGAGGATGTACTGGATTCAAAGATACAGTTACTTGGTGACAGAAGAGGTGCAGGGTGCACACTTGGTCATGGTGGACACATGGTGATAGGCCTGGACTTCCAGACAACCACATCTAGAAGCACATTTGAAGGAAATATTAGCCTTCTGGCCCTTGGGTCTTCTGAAAAGTCTGAATAAATGCTGCTGCTGAGAACGAGCCAAGTTGTAGAGGATTAAGATGAGTCTCTATTCACACTTGGGAAGAAGTACTAGAAGAGATAACAGCCTTCCAGAGCCTGCCGCGGCCAGGGCAGAGCTAGCCAGTGTAACTTACAAGAGAAAGGCAAACTGAGGTGTTGAGAATTAGGGTTGAAAATCTCTAACCACCCCTCCCAAGAAGAACTTCCTCCTCCCCTGCCAATCTTGGATGGTCAAGGTGTGATTTTTATGAAAAGAGCTGGCAGGCTTTCTTAGTTCCACAAAAGGGGCCTGTGGTCAGAAAAATAATCAGTGCCTGAAAGAGCCCCATTGTAACTCATGCACGTAGACAGAGGGAATCTTAAGTTTGATGCTCCCCCAAGCAACCATGCTGAGGCCTCAGGCTAAAGCATGTCAGATTTTCTTAGCTCTGGCACCTGTCCTGTTTTTGTTTTCCCTAGTGCATGCAGGGCAAAATGCCAACCACTGGCACAAGATGAAGGGAAACCACAGGAAGAACAAGTTCACTGCTTTTCATATTATAGTTGACTCACTACAGTTTGCTTTAAAAACTGGTGAACAGAAGGAAGACAGGGACAAGATGGGAAGGAAGGAAACAGCCATCTGGGGTTAGGAGTGGAGAGAGTAACACAACCTGCCCTGCTGACAGGGGTTGTACTGTATCTCCTTGCCACCAAAAGATATGCTACTCCTAACCCTCAGTACTTTAGAATGTGACCTGATTTGGAGATAGGGTCTTTACGGAGATAATCAAGTTAAAATGAGGTCATTAGACTGGGCCCTAAAATTAAATGACTAGTGTCCTTATAAAAAAGAAATGAGAAGAGCCAGGGAGAAGATGGCCATCCATAAACCAAGGCACATCTGAGGCTGTCACAACCTTAGAGAGTGGCATGAAACAGATCCTTCCCCCAACCCTCAGAAGGAACCAACCCAGTTGACCCCTTGATTTTGGACTTTCAACCTCCAGAACAAAAAGATAGTAAGTTTCTGTTATTTTAAGCCCCCAGTTCACAGTTATTTATTATAGTGGCCCTGAGAGGAGACTAATATACCTTGCTAGTCTCTTCTCCATGAGGTGGGCCCAGGAAGTGGCCATGGCATTACTGGGGAAATATTTTCCCCCAGGTTTGTCAAATTATTTGATTTGTTTCTAAATTTATTTCAAGGAGCAGTGGCATCACAGTAAAGTGGAAGGATCTTGGGATCTGGGCGGAGGTGACATTCTGAATATTTAATGACAGGTATAGATCACAATAGGCACACGGTGTCAAGCCAGCTCTGAGCTGCCCTGGCTGAAGATGGTATCTGGATGTGGATGGAGCTGGAATCTGTGCTCTGCCACTCACCAGAACAGGCCCTGGGGCAAGTCACAGAATCTCCCTGGGTCTTATTCTTCCCATTTTAAATGAAGATAATAATACCTACTAGGTGGGAGCTCTTTTGAAGATGAAATGAGAGAATTAATGTATAGTATATGTTTCACACGGTGCTGGGACAAAAATGGAGTCTTATAAATACTAGTTCTTTAAAAAGCCACTTCTCAAATACGGTTTGCCCAAAAACATGTACAGGATTCAGAGAAAATTTCCAATGTGAGTGCGACACGCCATAACAGAGTGGTAGCCTGTTTCTTGCACCTTTCACATTACAGAAGCTTACACCCGAGGCAAAGCTGCAGCCCCTAGCATTTCCGGTCACGCAACAAGTGAGTCCCATGCACCATGTAGGATATATACACAAAGCTACAGCTGAATTTAAAGCAAATCTTCTAGAATAGGTCAGCTATGCCAGGAAGGCTGGCTTTAATGTGAGCCATTCGGGATGGGGATTTAGAGGGTCCTGCTTCGGAGGACACCTAGTGTGTACAATGAAATTTTTACTCCATGGGGTTCCACACGCAGAACTGCAATGACCACCCGATTTCGCCTTTCCATGCAAGGACTGATCTTTCTGTTCTGCACGTACAAATGCTTGCATTCACAGTTCTTTTCTCATTTTTATTTCATGGTCTAGGATTCACATAAACTCACACTTGGTCTGAATGTTGCTCGAATCTACATTTGATGCCTTGGTTTTACTTACCAGCTTTCCTTCTCAAGGCCTATTTTCCACATTGGCCGTGGTAGGGTTGAGGGGGCAAATGCAAAACATTACAAAAGTTGCTTTGTGGCCAGAAAGGGGCTTAGAGGAAAAGAATGAGAAAGGGTTGTCCCTTCCTCTCTTACCAATCAGACAGCCTCTGACTCAATAGTCAGTTCTGCCCCTCACTCTTCCTACCCCCAAACTTCAGGCACTAGTGCTGCCTGTCTTCAGCCACATCCCCAACGAGGGATGGGTTTCAGTCTTATCTGGCTGACAGCTTTAAGGTTGGGGTATGAGAAGGACCCAAAGTCACTGGACTCCTGATAACTCAGGAGAGTGAGGCACTTTAAAAGGCAGCTGTGGTGGGAAAAGTGAATAGGCCCGATTTCTATGGGGCAGGAGAGAGCCTACAGTCCAGTGAGAAGCAGTGTTTTTAGCAGAGAAGTTGCTGGCAGTTGAGATGCCTCTGTGACAGTTGACTAAGGCAACGTCCTCAGAACTGCCCTTCATGTGTGTGTCTCTGGGCTAAAACAGCTCACCTCTCACTGCGTCAGTGTTGACAATGGTACAAATGAAGGTAATTGTGGTTACTACCTGCGTTTTCCTTGAAGGCTTGTTGGCAGGAGGAGAAAAGTCAGTATTTCCCAAGTGCTAAGTCCTGACATCTGGAGAACCTCAAAGATGAGTTTTGCTTAAAAAATCACCTATAGAAGCTTATTTCACATGGAAACCCCTAGACCCAAGGCCCGGTGACTCAGATTCTGAAGGGCTCATGTACAGCCCCGTAATCCACATTTTTAGTAAGTACCCCATGGGTTCCTAAAGGTGGGCCTCCCCATCTGTCGAGTGTGTACTTTGCATTTTAGCAGTTGGTTAAATCCTGAAAGATCAGAACAGGTATGGGGGAACTGCAGCATTACCCACAGGGTGGGCAGCTACCAGATAGCCAAGTTCTAGAGCTGGGAAAATTGCACATCTGGCAAACAATTATTGTCAAACAGACTATCAACTTTGAGAATTTGGATATTTCTTAATGATTTGAAATTTCTCCCTGGAGAACAAGAACCCAAATCAGGGAGATGGGAAAGGAACAGAAGGGTGAGGCCTCCATGATGAGCTTAAGAGCATCTAGTCCAGCGCCAGTAGGCAGTGTTTATCCACCCTCCCAGAAGGTAAGAAAAGTTAAGAACAGTTAGTCTTCATTAAGCACAAATGGGCCAAGCACCGTTCTAACCATTAAGTCATTTAATCTCGACAACAACCTACAAGGTACATTCTAGTATTTTGCCCATTTTTCAGATGGAGAAATAAAGATCTGATGAAGTTCACCTATTTTCTCCAGGTCGTCACAAAGCCAGTGAGTGTCAGAGTTGAGATTTCAATCTAGGCCATCTGGCACCTGAGACTGTGCTTTTAGCCATCGCACATACTCCCCTTTCAGGATGCTCAACTCCCTGTGATGATTTTAACTTAGGTCCTTCATTAGATGTATGTGAGACATGAGTTCTGCTTCTGTTGAGGCTTAACTGCAAGACCCTGATGGTATCAGACTGTGCTCACTTTATATGTAAATATACTTCCCATCTGAAAACTTCCTATATAACCCTCCAGGACCTTATTCTCCACTTGTTCCTTTGCATTCAGAGAGAAAAACAACAAACAAGCAAACACAACCAAGCACAAAGTTTTCACTGCAGCTGCTACTTTTTTTGTTAAAGTTCAAAAACCATCAGCCTCTCCAATTCCATTGGAAGTCTACTGTTGTCCTAACAGAGCTGACATGACAGCTGAAACAAGCCCTACCTTCACTGGTACTTGCAAAACTACCCCCCAGATTATTTTTTACTTGAAATTCTTATTGAGATAATGGTAAATTCATATAGAGTTGTAAGAAATACTGCAAAAAGATATCCTGTGCCCTCTACCTCGTTACCCGAATGTACGCATATTGGCTATGACATCAACACTGATAAAATACATAAATCTTACTCAGATTTTGCTAGCCTCACCTGTACTCATTTTTGGGTGTGTGTATAGTCATATGTGATTTTATCATGTGTGGGTTCCTCTATCCACCTGCAATGTCAAGTTACACAACAGTTCCATCACTGTAAAAAGCCATCCTGTCACCTTTTATAACTATATTCACCTCCTTCTTGTTCTACCACACCTCCTATTAAATCTCTGACAAACACTAACCTGTTCTTCATTTCTAAAATTTTATCATTTCAAAAATATAATATCAATGGAGTCCTATAGTATGAAATCTTGATTTGGTTATTTTCCCTCAGTGTAATTCCTTGCAACATTCAAGTTGTTGCATGTGTTAATAACTTGTTCCTTTTTATTGCTGAGTAGTAATCCATGGTACAGATTATTGCAATATGTTTAGTCATTCATTTGTTGAAGGACATGTGGGCTGCTTCCAGTTCTGGGTTATTATGAATAAAGTTGCTAGGAACAATCACGTACAGCTTTTATTTCTCTAAGGTAAGTGCCTAAGAGTGTAGTTCATGGGTCTTAACACTATGACATTAATTTTAGTTTTTTATTGCAGATGCTATTTGTCAACACCAGGTAATTTCCCTCTATTTCTTCTTTGCTGAGAAATTATTGTTTTTTTTTTTTTTTTTTAATAGAGACAGAGTCTCACTTTATTGCCTTTGGTAGAGTGCTGTGGCCTCACAGCTCACAGCAACCTCCAACTCCTGGGCTTAGGTGATTCTCTTGCATCAGCCTCCTGAGCAGATGGGACTACAGGTGCCCACCATAACACCTGGCTATTTTTTTGTTGCAGTTTGGCCAGGGCAAGGTTTGAACCCACTATTCTTGGTATATAGGGCTGGCACCCTACCACTGAGCCACAGGCACTGCCCAGAAATTATTGTTTTTTAATACCCATGAATTATAGCACACTCTTGCTTAATGGTAATGTTTTGCACAGCATGTTGGGAGCCTCTTTTCTAATAAAGCCTGATCTATGGTGAGCCCTTTAGTTTTATTTATTTATTTATTTTTGTAGAGACAGAGTCTCACTTTATCGCCCTGGGTAGAGTGCCGTGGCATCACACTGCTCACAGCAACCTCCAGCTCTTGGGCTTAAGCGATTCTCTTGCCTCAGCCTCCCTAGTAGCTGGG
>CAUYON010210595.1:0-24456 GCA_963573935.1 Arctocebus calabarensis | reverse complement strand
CACAGGGCACGATTCATATACATTCAGAAATATTTTGATCATACTGTTACAGATATCCTTCATGGCATTTCCTTGATCACTATATAAAGACATTAATACTCTACCTTTAATAAGTTTCGCCAGTACCCTGCTAAGATGTAGTATAGTTTTTATCTGCAGCTCAATAAGTGAGAATAAATTATTTTATTAAATAGAATGTCTCATTTGACTAAATAAATGTGTCATTTCTATCAAACGTTTATGTAATCTTGGTTTCTATTATCTTTATTTATCTGTATAAAATAAATGAAGATTTTTCTTATGTGCATATTTTGTGTATGACATGAAACATAACCAGATAGCTGGTATAAGACATAACATATTTCTGGTATAGGGGCAAAGAGAATTTGGCCCTTCAAACTGTGAAGATTCAAGTATTTAGGTCTCCTGAAATAAACTTACCATAGATACATTAATTGAAGAAAAAGCAAAAAATGTATTAATGTGCAAGCACATGGGAGTCACCCAAAGTATGAAACTCAAAGAAGGGCCAGATGGTTGAAGGTTAATTACCCTCTTCATGGGAGAGAGCAAAATAGGAGACCAGGCAATTTCAGAAGAAGAGAAAATGATTTTCAGGGGTGATGAATGGGCCTGGAGACCACACAATAGCCAGGGACAAAGTTCCTCTGGGCTCTGAGGAAGTGACAAGTTATGGGAAAGTGAGGGGCAGAACAGCACTGTGAACAAAGGTTGTCTCACCAGGTAGAGAAAGCCTCTCAGATCACAGCTCGTGCTCTGATAGATGAAAAGACTGTCCGGCAGGTCTGATAGTGACCTTTACTTTCTTCTTTTGTAGTTAATCTTTCCTGCTGAAGGAGATTTAAGGCAGGGACTTTAGGCAATTGTTTTTATTTTGGAAAAATTCCCTTCTGTCAGATGAGGCAACTTCAGAAGGAGTCCCTCTCTGTGCTCGGGGGAGGAACAAAGGAATGTCAGAGCGACATTGACTTAGGGGTAGCTTCTCACGCCTTCCAGTTTTCTTTAATTCAAGGTGCTCAGAACCCCAAAGCACCACACTTTGGGTTATCATTGTTTCTGAGCCCCAACTCTGGATTGACTGTTAACATAGTGGTATCTACATTGCCAAAGAGAGTTTTGTTCCCCGTGGTCTGTGCCTTGGCACCAAATTTATGAAAATGTGCTTCTGGTGATGGAGTAAAATCTATGTTCAGGGGTTTCTAGTTCATGTTTATGGCATTTCGTTTTTGCTTCGTGTTAAGCCACCCTCACATACAGTAACTTCTAATAACCATTTTATTTAGACCCTGTTTCTCTAGGAAAGTTGACAGTTGTGTTCTGAGCCAACTTGGCTGATCTTTGTTAGACTTTCAAATCCTCCTATAGCCATTTCAAGGCATGCTTAGGATGACCTTATTCACATGTCTGGCAATGGGCTGGTGCTCAGCTGAGTATTAGTTTTCTTCCACATGGCCTTTTATTTTCATAGCAGGTTAAATCAGGCTGGCTTCCATGGCGGGCTCCATGTTCCACCTGAAGAAAGAGAGACAAAACCCAATGTGCAAGCACCTTTCTTCTAGAGAAATACTTGCTATAATTTTATTCATCAAAAGAAGTCATATTGCCAACTTCAGCTGCAAAAGAAGGAAAAGTGGCTTCCATGGCCATGTTTATATTATAACTTATCACTACACCCTGCTGGATAAAATTGAAAATGGTTGGTGTTCTTCACTGCCAATGTTAAAAAAAAAAAAAAAAAAAAAAAAAATTGAAAGACCCTTTCTATAACATGGCAAGATTTAAAGCTTGATACTCCCTGGTGCAAACCAACCTATAGAAGTTGTGTTTGCCTATGAAATTAAAAATTAATGGAGGAAACCAATGTGTTCGCATTCAGTATCTTTTTAGGAACTCTCAATCATTATACAATTGAGAATATTGAATATAATGAATAAAATTTAAAAACAAAAATAAAAAACTATGAACGATGTACCTTACTAAAAGTCTTTTGCTTTAGTAATGTCCTCTTTGGCAAATAGATATTTTATAGTAATATTATTGCATTTATTTATTCAGTCAATAAATACTTCTCATTAGTTAAGAAACTCTTAGGGAGAACCTAATAGATGCCAATAACTTATAACAACTCATTTGTTTAACCTGCTCTCCTAACAAAAAAAAATTACCTTGTTAATACAGTCAAAACTAGAAAAAGATGGTTAATACTAACAACTGAGATATTAGCATCGGGAAGGCAAAGATTTTTACAGTTTTATTTACTAATACATACCACATACCCAGAACTCTGTAAAGATAATCACAAAGTACTTCGTAACTTCTTCTGAGTCAGTTGACTTTCATTATATGATTTGAAGCAGATACCTACTTTGTCTTTCTAATGACAAATGATAATGGGAATTTATTCAACAAATATATCTAGATTTAATGGGGTGAAGTCCCAAGACTCAAAATAGGACCACACAAAAGAGAAGGCTTCATTAAGAATTATTCTCTAAGAATGGAATATTGAGACACATATTGAAGGTGAATTCAAGAATAGAAGGCGCACGTGAAGATTCCAAACTAATGGGAGGGCTGTAGGTGATACTCGGCTGTTTGTTTACGGAAAGAAAAATGTGCCTAATAATTCAAAATTATTTATTCATGATTTTGCCTTTTCTGTTTCTTTTATTTATATTTATTTATTTATTTTTATTAACAGATCCGTGGTGGAAAACTGATGATCTCCAACACGAGAAAAAGTGATGCAGGGATGTATACCTGTGTTGGCACCAACATGGTGGGAGAAAGGGACAGTGACCCAGCAGAGTTGACTGTCTTTGGTAAGACACCCTTTTAAATCATCCACTGTTATTTATATGCACTTTCCTCTGCTTTCAAATATTGTTAGCAGCCCTAAAAAGTAACACTAAAAGTCAGGCCACACACAGTTAATCATAATTTCTGATGAGCAGAGACAGATTAGAGTTGTCTTGTTTTATGTATTTCTGATAAAATCTTTGATGTGAAGAAAAACAGATTCAAAATATTAATTCATGCAATTTATTCATATATGTATAGGATTTTTCCTTTCATCAAAATGTAAAAAGTATTTTTTTCTCAAACTCTATTTAAGATATCACCTCCATCTAAAGATCATCACTTAATCTACTATGATGCGTTGATCAGGTATCTAGGTCAAGGTTTTATAAAATTAAATAGTGCTGTGCAAAAAATAACTGTTTTCCACTTTTTAAAATTTCAGAGTAAGGTATGTATAGTCTTAGCTCACGGTTAAAAGACTATACACACGCTAACATATAAACTCAAAATTAAAGAAAGACCCACAAATTAACTCTTTTGTTATAATAGTCATATCCCTTTGATGTTAAGAACCAAAGGACACTTTAGTGAGAGGAATTCAGTTACTAGTTTAAAAACCGATTAGAAGCATATCACAGAAATTGTGGCGAAAGCATTAGGCAGGAGAAAATTGGCAACAGTGAAGATGACCAAATAAATAAAAGTGAGTAAGCTTCCACTGGGCAACTGTGTAAGATTAAAGAAAAATAAGTGACAGAAAATTGGGGAAAAGCAATCTTAAAAGTGCCTGAAATGAAATATTACTTTAGAATACCTACAAGTCCCATTCAAGTTTCCACACACACATACAGGTATGTATGTATGTATGTATATGTAAATACAGATATACATGTGTCTTAATAAAAGTTTGCACTATTGCAGATATTGTGTGATTTTTAAGTGCACGAAATCATTGTCATTTTTATTTATTTTTCAGTGCCAGTAAAAATAATCCTCTACTTCTATGCATGTTCAGATCCCTATTTCTGGTTATTAGTTTAGGACACACCCGAGTGTAGTGCCGAAGTCTTCCATTGGTTCCTCAAGAAAACCCTGTCACAGTTTGTGAGCTGCCGTCCCATTGTGTAAGGGGACTGCATGGAAAGGGCCATATTATGATTTCCATTCCATTCCGAGAGTTAAGATGGTGCTTTATGCATATACCAGAGTGCAAGCTGTTCTTTTCAATAACTCTGAGTACCGAGTAATCTCTGGTAATGCTCCCTATGGATACTAAGCAGCTTTAAGTCCCAAATGGCAAATCTAGGAAAAATCTCATAATTCATTAAAGGAATTGAATAGTAGAACTAAAAGTGTTCAAAGTATGCATATAAATTTCTATCCTGCAGAGTGCGGACAAGTGTCAGTTTGCCCTTAAATTTCATGCAATCTTCTTTAAGAGTCTCAAAGTGTGCTCCACTCTCTAGTGAATAAAATACAGTCTTGCCTGGTAGGATATGAAATGAGTGGTCACTAAACATTAGCATTGGAAGCCCACAAGAACAGCTCTTCTATTTAAAGAAACACTCATTGCTATTTTTCTGTAACTGCCAAAAGCTTTGAAATAGAAAAATGTAGTATAACTGCTGCATAGACTGCCTTTAGGAGGAAATTGAAAGGGTTTAAAGTCATTATCCAAGCAATTAGACTTACCAATAATGAGACCATTATGAAATATTTACTCTACTTTCCCTAAAGACATGTTGAGAACTACTGGGGATCCCTAAACATGTCAGGAGTTAGGGGAGAACTTCTAAATTATTTTGAAAATAGCTATCAACCACAGAGATTGAATTTGTCTAGAGGCAGTTCCTCTGGAAGAATTGATTTAAGAAGCTGAGAAACGTTTATCTGATGGTGTAAACTAGTCAGAACTGACCCGAGAGGTTATATGTACAATATTGAGTTGAGGGAAAAACTAAAATTCCATTATTGATAAGAAACCAACATCCAAAACCAGAAGAAATATAGAGCGATAGCCCAAATCAAGTATTCCCTGAGATAGTCTTTCTATACTTTGATTTTCTGTTCTGAGAGGACATAAGATAAACATTGTGACATTTACAGCGAGGCCTCCTTTATTTTATTTTTTTGTGCAGTTACACCGAGTACATGCTTTCTAATGAACTTCTTTATATTTCATCATTGTTAGATATTATAATTTCTGACCTAACATTTATAAAGGTAAAATTGACTGCATTTCTACCTTCCTTTATTTTATTTTCACAGAGCAGCATTCTACTTTAATAAATCTGGTTACCAGAACCACCTTGTAGCTACAGAAAGTTTCTAAATATCATTTGCAACTCCATCTTTACTTTAGGATATGTTGTACAAAAATAGTAACTGATGATATCTAATTGTTCACAAAATATAATTCACTTATAAATGACAAGAAAAATAATAAAAGGAATAAAGGTTCTTTTCCAACACAGAAAACATCTACTTTCGGAGACCCATTGCTGGGAGGAAAATCTTCTCACGTTTTCTGATATTTTGATTCTTTATTAAGTAAGTTTGGGCTTTGAAATTTTATAGTTTAAAAATTCAACTTAAGTTTTAAAGAAGGGCCCTTCTGACAAAGACATGATCATTGGAAACTAATTTTCAAAGAGTTACTTTGTCATGCTCTATGAATTATATACTCTTTTCGATCATAGACATATTTTCTGGCCGTGAAATACCATCCCACTTAAGTAGGCAGTATCAAATCTAAAAATCAGCTATAAGAATTATAGTCTGAGGCGGCCCTGCAATTTATGGCACAGTAGGAATGTTTTCATGAAGAACACCTAGAAGTTTACATATGTTAAGTAGTAAAGATCTTGAAGGCAGAAAAAGTGAAATTGAAATCATGATTAAATTTCTAATGGGTAGATTTCAGTTCACTGCTATTCAAAATTTAACTGCTTTAAAAAAGGGCAGTGCCTGTGGCTCAATGAGTAGGGCGCTGGCCCCATGTACCAAGGGGATGGGTTCAAACCCAGCCCTGGCCAAACTGCAACAAAAACAGAGCAGAGTGTTGTGATGAGCTCCTGTAGTCCCAGCTACTCAGGAAGCTGAGGCAGGAGAATCACCTAAGCCCAGGAGCTGGAGGTTGTTGTGAGCTGTGTGACAACAGGGCACTCTACTGAGGGTGATAAAGGGACTCTGTCTCTAAAAATAAATAAAAGAACAAAAACAAACAAACTAAAAAAGACATAGATTTTCTCAAGTGATTTTAAGTGTTTATCAAAGTAATTCATGGAAACAGAGTTTATGCAAAGCCTGGAGAATATTTAAATGTTATAGAACTTAAAATGAAATAAATATCTTGCCCCGCCACATTCCCTAAGCACACAGACTCACATTAACCTGTCATGTGTTTGCACAAATTTCTCATTTGTGAACTTTGCTCCAAGTTTGTTTTACCTTTTTCTTCTGGGACTTATTTTCATATTTCTGAATATTTGCTTATTCTGCTAATGATTGTTATGTTAATTTTATACATTGTTGGATATTCTACTTTTGAAGATAATAATTTGGCCCACTTGAAGCCTCTTCTTTTTTTTCCTTCCAGTATACTAACTTTAGAAATAGTGGTCATAATAATATTTAGCTTTTGAATTAGTATAGCCATGTAAATATTATCAACTGTGACCTGAGTGTTGTATTATTAGCACTTCATTTCTTTTCTGGCATGATTTTTTTTCCTTCTTTGAATTAATAATAAATTCATTTTTCCACTTTTAATTATTTGTCTATACTTCTCATAAGTCTTTGAGATCTCTAACAGAAGTTTTTAAATCTTCTAAAATATATTTTTACTTATTCATTTTAATTTTATAGAGAAGGGGTATTGATCTGTCACCCACGCAGAAGTTTAGTGGCCCAGACATAGTTCATTGCAGCCTCAAATTGCTGGGCTCAAGACACCCACCATCTTCAGTCTCCAGAGTATAGACCCCCAATTTTTACATTTTAGCTAGTAAATTTTCTCTCACTTCAGGAAATCTGAAGCCTTCCCAGATCTCTTGCCCACCCTCACTGGAACAGATCTTGCTTAGGTCTATTCCATAAACCGATTTTGTCTTCCTTTACTCCAGTGTTGGATTTGCTCTTTTCTACATCTTATACCTGTTTTTTTCTTGGTTAACGCCTTGGTTAATTCCCATTCTCCTCGTCTTGATTCGCATTAAATTAAATTACAAATAAGTTTTATTTCCCTCTGTGCACTTGTGCGCACATTATTTATTTCCAATTTAATAGTGAGTACTTGTGGTATGTTTTCCCATTCTTTAGATACTTCATTTAGATTAATGTTCTCTAACTCCATCCCAATTGTCACAAAAGGCCTGAATTCATCCTTGGAAAGGCTGTATAGTATTCTATATAGACCATGTTTTTTTAATCTACTCAGGAATTAAAGGACTTTTGTGTTGATTTAATATCTTTGCAATTGTGAGTTTTGCCGCAATGTACATTCAAGTGCAGATGTCTTTTAAATAAAATGATTTCTTTCCTTTGAGTTAATGCCAGTAGTGGGATTGCTGGACCAAAGGGTAGGTCTACTTTTAGTTCTTTGAGGAATCTCCATACTGTTTTCCATAGAGGTGGTGCTGACTTGCAGTTGTGATGTGTATAGTATTCACTCTCTCCACATTCAGGCCAGCAATTACTGCTTTTGGCCTTTTTAAGAACAGCCATTCTAACTGGGGTAAAGGTGATATCTCATTGTGGGTTTGACAGTGACATAGATCCTTTTTCATATGTTCATTGGCCATTCTTCTTTTGAATGCCTTCTGTTCATGTCTCTTGCCCATTTTCTAATAGGGTTGTTTGTTTTTCCTTGTTGATTTACTTTAGTTCTCTGTAGACTTTGGTTACTAACCCTTTGTTGAGAGCTATTTAATTTATCAAATCTCATTTATTGTCTTTGATGTCTACTTCATAAACTCTTCAACCAGGCCAATATCTAGAAGAGTTTTTATAGTTTTTTCTAGAATTCTTATGGTTTTATGGATTATATATAAGTCTTTTATTCTTCTTGAATTTTGTGATTTCTGAGTGATACGGATCCTGTCTCATTCTTCCACATGTGCTGTTCAATTTTCCCAGCACCATTTATTGAATAGCACTTCTTTTCTTCAGTGTATATTATCTGCTTTGTCAAATATTAATTGTCTGTATGTATATGGTTTTGTATCTGGGTTTTCTATTCTGTCTCGTTAGTCTATGTTTCTATTTTTGTACCAACATCATGCTGTTTTGATTACTTCAGCCTTGTAGGATAGTTTGAAATCTTATAATGTGATACCTCCAGATTGTTCTTTTACTTAAGATTACTTTGGTGGTCCAGGCTCTTTTCTGTTTTTAAACAAAGAGTAGAGTTATTTTTCTAGATCTATGAAATATGACATTGATATATGAATGGGAATTTCATTGAATCTGTAAATCACTCTGAGTAACATGAACACTTTAACAGTGTTGATTCTGCCGACCAATGAGCATATGTTTTTCCATTTGTTGGTGTTGTCTACAGTTTCTTTCTTAGTAATTCTTTTTGCAAGATCTTTCATCTCCTTGGTTAAGTTTATTCCTAGATATTTCAATTTCTTTGTAGCTATTGGTAATGAGTCTTTGATTTAACTCTCGGTTTGACTATTATTGGTGCATAGAAATGCCTCTGACTTGTGTAGAGTGATTTTGTAAAGAAAAGAGATTTTGCTTGATTTATTTGTCAATTCCAGGAGTCTCTTGGTGGAGTTTTTAGGGTTTTCTAAATATAGGATCATATAATCAGCAAACAACAATAGTTTGTTTTCCTCTTTCTTGATTTGGATATCTTTTATTTCTCTCTATTGCCTGATCACTCTGGCTAGGACATTCAGCTATATATTAAATAGTAGTGGTAACAATGAACCCATTTGTCTTGTTCCAGTTCTTAGTGGGAAAGATTTTAACTTTTCCCCATTCAGTATGATGTTGGCAGTGTATTTGTCATATATGACTTTTATAATCTTGAGATATGTTTCTTCTATGCTTAATTTGTCAATAATTTTTACCATGAAAGGGTACTGAATTTTGTCAAATGCTTTTCTGTATCAATTGTGATGATCATATGGTGTTTGTTTTTGCTTCTTTTATTTGCTGAATCATATTTATTATTGACTCATCCTCACATTCTTGAGATGAAGCCCATTTGCATTCTTGGGATGAATTCATCTTTCTAGTATTTTGTTGAGGATTTTGAAATCTATATTCATAAAGGATATTGGTCTGTAGCTTTCTTTCTTTTTTATGGTGTTCTTTACTGGCTTTGGTATCAAGGTAACACTGGCTTTGTAGAATGAATTGAGGAGGATTCTCTTTATATCAATGTTATGAAATAATTTCTTCAGTATGGGTCAGATAAAATTATGCTGTGAATTCCTATAACTGGGGCTTCTTCTTTGTAGGTCTGATAAAATTATGCTGTGAACTCTTCTAATTGGAGCTTCTTTTGTTATAGGATTTTTTTTTCTACTTAAATCTTATTGCTCATTATTTTTCAATCCATTATTTTTCTGGGGTTATATGTCTTCCTAATTGAGGCTTAGGAGGTTGTGTTTTTCGAGAAATTTATTTGTTTCCTCTACATTTTTTATTTTATGTGCATAGAGGTTTTCAAATTATTCATAGATGGTGTTTCATATTTCTGTGTTATCAGTTTTAATATCTCCTTTATTCCTGATTGAGCTTATTAGGACCCCTTTTTTTCTATTCCTGGTTAATCTTGAAAGAAGCCTTTCAATTTTATTTATTTTTTCAGAGAACTAACTATTTGTTTCATTAATCCTTTGTTTTGTTTTTGTTCTTTGTCTTCCATTTCAGTTAGTTCTGATCTTAGCTTAGCTATTTCTTTTCTTCTGATGGCTTTGGGTTTGGTTTACTATTCCTTTTTAGCTCCATGAGATGTGTCATTAGATTGTTAATTTGTGATATATCTATCTATTTAATGTAGGCATTTTATGCAATGATTTATACCCTTAGGATTACTCTTCCTGAATCCTACAGATTTTTGTACCTTTTACTCTATTTGTCACTCAATTGAAGGACTCTTTTGATTTCCATCTCAATTTTATTATCGACCCAATAAGTGTTCAGCAGCATGTTTTCTCAATTTCCATAACTTTGTGTCAAATTGAGTTTTTCTCTTAGAGTTGATATCCAGTTATATTCCAGTGGGGTCTGAGAAGATTCTTAGCATGATTTCAAAATATTATAATTTTCTTCGGATGCTTCTCTGCCTTTATTTTCTCTTATTTTCCCTCTATACTCTTTTTTCTATATTGTACTCTAGAAGCTTTCTTAAAATGGCATTTGATCTATTGTAGATTAGCCATATATCATTGCTGTTTACAAAAAAAGACTACTAGAAACTGTGCCAGCTGATGATTTCCACGGTCATATATTCGGTTAGGAAGTAGACATTTTATCGTAGATGCATACAGAGATTGGAGCTAGTGATGTTGATTTTCAGGCTTTGCATGAGAGATAGTAGTTGACAAACTGATACTATTTCAGAAATACTAAGATAAAGCTATGAGGAAAGATTTCTCAAAACCAAACCTTAAGGAATATCAATATTTTATTCATTAATTGTGGCATTTATTTAAGAATTCAATATACGGTATTATTAAGGTCAAGATTTTTGTTAGCAATATACTTATTTTTTTTAGTATATTTCTTGAGTATCTACTATAATATTCCAATCCCAGTTTAAGTGCTTAACTAATAGTGCAATTAATACACAAGACCCCTGATCTTGGTAGGATTCTTATATCATTGTATCAGCAATAACATTAAACTTTTCCTTTGAGGAGTGGTGACAAAGGCATTTAATTTTCCTCTAGGAACATTAGCTATGTTTGTTTTTGATTCAAAGGATGATTTCTCTCAGGTAAGAAAACTTAAGGCAAAAAAAAATACCATCAAAATTTATTTAATAATATTAAAATGGTTCAATCATTATCACCTTTTATGGAGAGACAGAAAAATTCAAATTGAATCACTGTCAATCTAACCCTCACTTCACATATGACCAGTTAAATAAATGAGAGACTTGCTAAATCGAGGCATCTGTCTTCCCAGTTTAATGGATGCTACAGAATGGCAGGTCTTTCCAGGGCAAGTGAAATCAAGATAAAGTTTACAAGCAGTGTTTAGCTCCAATGTACTCTTACTGCTTGGTTGTGGCCTTACATGACTTAATGGACTCTACTTATGTAATTACTGACCCAACATTACATTTATAATGTCAAGCAAATTTTGCATCAAATTGTTAAGGTCATCCTAGAAATAGATGCTATGGTATAGCCATTGACAATGGCTATTTCCAACAAAGGAATACAGTTGAAAAGAGAAATTTGATCACCTGGCATTTAATCTCCTTAATTACTGCATGCATATAAGAAACTTAAGAGAAAAGAGGGGGGCGGCTCCTGTGGCTCAGCGAGTAGGGCGCTGGCCCCATATACCGAAGGTGGCGGGTTCAAGCCCGGCCTCGGCCGAACTGCAAAACAAAAAAATAGCCAGGCGCTGTGGGGGGCGCCTGTAGTCCCAGCTACCAGGGAGGCTGAGGCAAGAGAATCGCTTAAGCCCAAGAGCTGGAGGTTGCTGTGAGCAGTGTGACGCCACGGCACTCTACCCAGGGCGATAAAGTGAGACTCTGTCTCTACAAAAAAAAGAATAAAAATTAGATTTCAAATACGGACATGGAAAGTATAGTATAATCTCACTCTTATTAAAACATACACTTATATATACAAAATATTTAAAAAGCCAAAACTTAGGCACATGGATTTGCTCGAGAAAAAGATATACCAAACCAGGAACAGTGATTTTCTTTGAAAGTTTTTAACTATAAAAGACTTTAACTTTGGGTGGCGCCTGTGGCTCAGTGAGTAGGGCGCCAGCCCCATATACCCAGGGTGGTGGGTTCAAACCCGGCCTTGGCTAAATTGCAATAAAAAAAAAAAGACTTTAACTTTATACTATTCTGTTTTGGCTTTTTAGAACGAACATACCACACTTATAACCAGCAATAAAATAAAAAATTACCATTTTGGGAAAGTCAAAAAAAGAAATTGTTTAGAAAATTGCTCAAAAATAAATTTCTATACTGTGTGAAGAAATATTGTGTAGATTTCCTCTCTGGCTCATTTTTCCTCAAATTTATGGCTTTATAGCTGGGCATGGAGGCTCACACCTGTAATCCCAGCACTTTGGGTGGCTGAGGCAGGAGGATTGTTTGAGCTCAGGAATTTAAGAACAGCCTGAGCAAGAGCAAGACTCTATCTCTACTAAAAAAAAAAAAGCAGAAAAACTAGATTGGTGTCATGGTAGGCACCTATAGTCCCAGCTACTTGGGAGGCTGAGGCAAGAGGATCTCTTTTTTTTTTTTTTTTTGGAGACAATGTCTCACTTTGTTGCTGTTGGTCCCTTGGTAGAGTGCTGTAATGTCATAGCTCACAGCAACCTCAAATTCTTGGGCTCAAGTGATTCTCTTGCCTCAGCCTCCCAAGTAGCTAGGACTACAGGCACCTGCCACAATGCCCTGCTATATTTAGAGACAAGGTCTCACTCTGGCTCAGGCTGGCCTGGAACCTGTGAGCTCAGGCAATCCACCAGCCTCGGCTTCCTAGAGTGCTAGGGTTACAAGTATGAGCCATCCCACCCGGGCTCAGGAGGATCTCTTGAATCTAAGAGTTTGAGGTTGCTGTGGGCCCTGTACCATGGTACTCTAGCCTGGGCAATAGAGTGAGATTCTGTCTCATAAAGAAATAAAGGCTTCTGGCTCCGCGCCTGTGGCTCAACGAGCTAAGGCGCCAGCCACCTACACCTGAGCTGGCGAGTTCGAATCCAGCCCGGGCTGCCAAACAACAATGAAGGCTGCAACCAAAAAATGGCTGGGCGTTGTGGCGGGCGCCTATAGTCCCAGCTACATGGGAGGCAGAGGCAAGAGACTCACTTAAGCCCAGGAATTGGAGGTTGCTGTGAGCTGTGGTGCCACAGCACTCTATCCAGGGTGACAACTTGAGGCTCTGTCTCAAAAAATAAATAAATAAAATGAAAAATAAATAAAGGCTTCATTATTTCTTCTGCTCACAATTTAAAAAGTAAACATTTTCAAGAAAAATCAAGTATCACATTTTATTCTTTAAAAATCTAAGAAAAGGCCAGGCAGTGTTTCACACCTGAGTTCAGTTCAAGACCAGTCTAAACAAGAGACCTTAGACCCCATCTCTACTAAAAATAGAATAAGTAGGGCAGCGCCTGTGGCTCAGTGGGTAGGGCACTGGCCCCATATACCAAGGGTGGCAGGTTAAAACCCGGCCCCGGCCAAATTGTAACAAAAAATAGCCAGACATTGTCATGGGCACCTGTAGGCCCAGCTACTTGGGAGGCTGAGGCAAGAGAATTGCTTTAGCCCAGGACTTGGAGGTTGCTGTGAGCTGTGATGGTACAGCATTCTATGAAGGGTGACAAAGTGAGACTCTGTCTCCAAAAAAAAAAAAACTAGCCGGGTGTGGTGGTGGGTACCTGTAGTCCCAGCTACTCAGGAGACTGAGGTAAGAGGATCGCTCAAACCCAAGAGAGTTTTTGGTTGCTGTGAGCTATGAGCCACAGCACTCAACTGAGGGCAAGACTGAGACTCTGTCTCAAAAAAGTAAATAAATATAAATACATAAATAAAAAGCTAAGAAAACATGTAATTTAATTACAAATGAAAATGTAATAGAAGTTGGATCTGATGTGTAGACAGTTCACATCCACTAATAGAGGGAATGGGGATATGAATTGACAGGCTTTTCTAACTCATAAAATCCACAAATTTAGAATGCAAATGTGGATAGCAAAGACATATTCTGCAGACTGCATGAATGGGGAGGGAGGATTTTCAACTTAATCTATATTACAGTGTTACTCCATCCTCCTCTCCCGAATGCCATCATTTCTTTAGGAGACAAAAAAAGGAAAAAGATAATTCCCTTTTTTTAAACAGCTGTCACGTTTCATTCCAATGTCCAATATGAACATTCTAGCTGGATTGTTCAGACTTTTAATTTACTAAGACTATAGACATGGTTTCATAATTAAGAACTATTTATAAACATTTTCCTTTAACAAAATACTGTAGGCTCAGTGCCAATGGCTTAGCGGGCTAAGGCGTCAGCCATGTACACCTAAGCTGGTGGGTTCGAATGCAGCCCGGGCCCACCAAACAACAATGACGGCTGCAACCAAAAAAAAAATGGCCAGGCATTGTGGTGGACGCCTGCAGTCCCAGCTACTTGGGAGGCAGAGGCAAGAAACTGGCTTGAGCCTAGGAATTGGAGGTTGCTGTGAGCTGTAATGCCCCAGCACTCTATCTAGGGTGACAGCTTGAGGCTCTGTCTCAAAAAAAAAAAAACAAAAACAAAAACAAAAAAACAAAATACTGTAATTTTACCCTAAACATTTTGGAATGAATTTATACCATATGAAATGGATCTATTTAGTGGAAGAAAAAAAATTTTCCTAAATCCTGAAAAAAAACACAGGTCAGGCTTGGCACCTGTAGCTTAGCAGCTAGGGCACTATCTCCTACACAGGAGCTGGTGGGTTCAAATCCAGCCTGGACCTGCCAAACAATGACAACTACAACCAAAAAATAGCTGGCCGTTGTGGCGGGTGCCTGTAGTCCCAGCTACTTGGGAGGCTGAGGCAAGAGAATCGCTTGAGCCCAAGAGTTTGAGGTTGCTGTGAGCTATGATGCTACAGCACTCTACTGAGAGTGACATAGTGAGACTCTCTTAAAAACAAACAAACAAAAAACCCTCCCACAGGTCATGTGACATGTTATATTGGGTTCTTGGGAACTGAGTCACACTTTACAAAGTGGATTATAAAAATTGTTACAACACCCTTTTTGGTTTTGCCTGCTAATGAAAATCTACAAAGTACAAGGCAGAAGAGCAAAATGATTCCAGCAGAGAATTTGAAGAATATAATCAACTAAGAGGAAGCCTCTTGTTAGTAGAAAGTAGACAATATTCTGACCACTTAAGGAAATGCAGTCTTTTATAAAAAGAACTAGATTATTTTTCATTTCAGTAAGGTGTTTTCTTTCCACTTCACTTGCCCAAAGAGAAGACAAAGGGCTGGCCTTGTTTTAGCAATGATCCACATTCCTTTTAAGCCAAGGCAAAGATTAGAAAGAGATCTCCACCCCTGCTCCAAGTCCATCTGGAAGTACAAGTGTTTGGTTGTTACCTCACCTACCCACACCTGGAGATTTGTCACAGCAAGGACAAGTCTAAACAATAACTCATTCCTCCACTCTACATTTGTATCATAATATACAAATACAGTAATCAGAATACATTTTTAAAATGGGGCACTCCCTCAAGGCAAATACTTTCCGTTTTTATGTGTTCCCTTCTATAAACTATCTCTTTTATTCAGTTCATTCAGAATTTTGCTTTAGGATTTATTTATTTATTTATTTTTTCCGTGGAGACAGAGTCTCACGTTGTTGCCCTCGGTAGAGTGCTGTGGCCTCACATATCTCACAGCAACTTCCAACTCCTGGGCTTAGGCGATTCTCTTGCCTCAGCCTCCTGAGTAGCTGGGACTATAGGCGCCGGCCACAATGCCCGGCTATTTTTTTGTTGCAGTTTGGCCGGGCTGGGTTTGAACTCACCACCCTCGGTATATGGGGCTGGCAACTTACCAACTGGGACACAGATGCCACCCCGTAATTTTACTTTAGGATTTATCTTCTTTTAAGTTTTTTTTTTTTTTTTTGTAGAGACAGAGTCTCACTTTATCGCCCTGGGTAGAGTGCCGTGGCGTCACACAGCTCACAGCAACCTCCAGCTCTTGGGCTTAAGCGAGTCTCTTGCCTCAGCCTCCCTAGTAGCTGGGACTACAGGCGCCCGCCACAGCGCCTGGCTATTTTTTTGTTTTGCAGTTTGGCCGAGGCTGGGCTTGAACACCGCCACCTTCAGTATATGGGGCTGGCGCCCTACTCGCTGAGCCACAGGAGCCGCCCTAGGATTTATCTTCTCAAAATACTACTTGGATGAGCTTTCTCATCTACTCTCTAGTGCCCTGGTTCTCAACCTGCGGGTCACGACCCATGAGAACTGTATTAAAGGGCCATGGCATTAGGAAGGATGAGAACCACTGCTCTAGTGGATCCTTTTTCCTAACAACATTCAAACAAAGCCATCCAGAGTTCTTAAACATCAATGAATAATATGAATATGCAACTTAAAGCTTTTCTTTCTTTTTTTTTTTTAAATGTATTTATTTTGAAACAATGTCTCACTTTGTCACCTTTGGTAGAGTGCCATGGCTTCAAGCTCACAGCAACCTCAAACTTGGGCTCAAGTGATCTTGCCTCAGCCTCCCAAGTAGCTGGGACCACAGGCACCCACCACAATGCCAGGCTATTTTTAGAGATGGGGATCTAATTCCTGAGCTCAGGCAATCCACAAGCCTTTGCCTTCCAGAGTGCTAGGATTACAAGCATGAACCACCTTGCCTGGCCAACTCTCATGTCTTAACTACCACATTACATTTCCTTTTTTTTTTGAGACAGAGCCTCAAGCTATAGCCCTGGGTAGAGTGCTGTGGCATCACAGCTCACAGTAACCTCCAACTGCTGGGCTCAAGCGATTCTCCTGCCTCCACCTCCCAAGTAGCTGGGACTACAGGCGCCCGCCACAATGCTCAGCTATTTTTTGGTTGCAGCTGTCATTGTTGTTTGGTGGGCCTGGGCTGGATTCAAACCCACCAGCTCATGTGTATGCAGCTGGAGCCTTAGCCCCTTGAGCCACAGGAACCGAGCCCACATTACATTTCTTGAGTCTTCCTTGTTTCATTCATGCTGTTTCTTACACATGGCAACGTGCATTTTGTCCATGAAATTCTCTTACCTACACTTCCAGGATTAGGTAAAGTGGTTCTCTCTTTCCAGAAGTCTTCAAATATCCTCCAAGAACCAGAGGATATTTGAACCAGTGATTCTAGAAACAGGAAGCCAGTCTCACCTAGGTGATTCTCCCACAACCCCTAATGGCCCATGTATTATACCCTGCCTTCTTCCCAGGGCCAGTTAGGCACTGAATCATGCTTAACTGAGAGGGAACTTCTATGTTCTCCCCCTACTGTAATATATAAGCTCTTTATTTATTTATTTTTTAATTTTATTTTTTTGAGACAGAGTCTCAAGTTGATGCCCTCAGTAGAGTGCCATGGCAACCTCCAACTCTTGGGCTTAAGCAATTCTCTTGCCTCAGCCTCTCAAGTAGCTGGGACTACAGGCGTCCGCCACAATGCCCGGCTACTTTGTTTTTGGTTGTAGTTGTCATTGTTGTTTGGCAGGCCTGGGCTGGATTTGACCCCACCAGCTCCGGTCCATATGGCTGGTGCCCTAGCCGCTTGAGCTACAGGCGCCAACCAATATGTAAGCTCTTTAAAAGCAGATTCTAGAATTATTTTATTGCCCCTAAAGCACACTGAGCAACACTTAATACAAGTGTGCCCCAATAAGTAATTGAACAAATGAAGAAATAGGAGCCAAGTTTTCGAGAAATCAGTGCTTTTATAGAGCTTTTGGCAGGGAGGAAATAGGATGAATATGGGGGCCAGAGAGGTCTGGATTCAGGTTTGCTAGGTTGCTTAACAGCTGTGCATCTTAGTCATTTTCTCTAAAAACGTAAGTTAATGCTTACCTAATATAGTAATTGTGAAAACAAGGTAATGCACAAAAATACCTTGATATCTGACATGTGCTAAAAAGGTAACTGTGAAGGTATTTTTGGTACACACAGATGACTCTACCAATGCAATACTTTTTTTTTTTTTTTTGTGGAAACAGAGTCTCACTCTATCGCTCTTGGTGGAGTGCTGTGGACAGCAACCTCCAGCTCTTGGGCTCAAGTGATTCTCTTGCCTCAGCCTCCCAAGTAGCCGGGACTATAGGCTCCTGCCACAGCGCCCAGCTGATTTTTGATGCAGTTCGGCTGGGGCCGGGTTTGAACCTGCAGCTCTCGGTACATGGGGTCGGCGCCCTACTCACTGAGCCACAGGTGCCGCCCTACCAATGCGATACTTAAAGGAGCATTTAGATTACCATGATTTAGGAAACAGTCAAGTCGTTAGTTGAAGATTGGCCTCTTGACAACCACTTCTTGAATACTGACAACTCCCTTTAACCTCTGTCTCCCTTTTCTTTATTATTTGCCTTAAGGAAATGTTGAGTAAGATAATGTCTGTACATGTAAAAGCACTGTAAAAACCACTATAAAGCATTACTTTTATAATGTACTTAAACTGAGAGGGAAAAATAGCCTAAAGTATTTTATCCTATTTCTAGCACAATCCGTGAGGGCCTTAAAATTTTCCTTTCCTTTATTATTTATAGAACAGTAAACTTGATTACTCAAGTTCTCAAAAATGAAAATTAAATTTGGAATGGTTCTATTTTGCTCCCTCTGTTGGTCTGAGAGGATAATACTGCCTAAGACTAATAATCACCTAAAGGTCTATTTTCATAAATTTGACTAAGTATGAAGATTTAATGGCATTCCACATAAAGACAAAACCATACTTTCAGCTCTATCTTAAATATTTGACAATTAAAAGCAATTTTTCTTGTGTACTTTTAAATTTTTAACTATTATCTTAGGGTTCAAATCTAGAAAATTATTTTTGTACAAAGACTAGCTACCCTTTATCCTTTAAAAATATTCCTTTAGGCTCGGCGCCTATGGCTCAGTGGGCTAAGGCACCAGCCACGTACACCTGAGCTGGCGGGTTCGAATCCACCCTGGGCCTGCCAAACAATGACTGCAACCAAAAAATGGCCAGGCCGTGGCGGGCGCCTGTAGTCCCAGCTACTTGGGAGGCAGAGGCAGGAGACTCGCTTGAGCCCTTGAGGAGTTGGAGGTTACTGTGAGCTGTGATACCACAGGGCCCTATGCATGGTGACAACTTGAGGCTCTGTCTCAAAAAAAAAAAAAAAAAAATTCCTTTAATAAGAGTCTGTTTCTGGCTCCGCACCTGTACACAGTGGTTACGGTACCAGCCACATACACCGAAGTTGGCGGGTTTGAACCCGGGCCTTATAACCAACAATGGCAACTGTAACCAAAAAATAGCTGGTCATTGTGGTGGGTGCTTGCAGTCCCAGCTACTTGGGAGGCTGAGACAAGAGAATCGCTTGAGACCAAGAGTTGGAGGTTGATGTGAGCGGTGACTCAACAGCACTCTACCAAGGGCGACTTGGTAGTGAGACTGTCCCCCCAAACCTCCCAGAAGAGTCTATTTCCTTTAAAGTTGAAATCCACTCAAAACACCTAAACTTGCAGTTTCATATAACTGTTTCCTTTGTTACCACTACATGTGCAACCATATAATTTATCTCAACACTTTAAAAGTTACATAGTATATACTAATTTTAACTATGAATCATTTTTGTATTCAAAGTCTTAGATTATGTATATGAAAACTAATTTATTAACCCTCTATACACAACGATGGACATACCTGTACAGCAAGCATGTATGAAGAATGAAGTTACAAAAAGTAAGACTATTATTAAAATTGATGCATGTAAATCATTTACAAAAATACCCCAAATGGAATAAAGCTGCTCATCCCTGATTTTTCTCATTTGGTTGTCGAAGTTGAAATACTAATTTAAAATGGTTAGAATTTTTTCTTTTAAAAAGTGATATATTAAACTTATATATAGGACAATCAGCAAAATGTAGAAAGAGAAAAACAATGTACAAAAGACAGATTAAAAACCTTCACTCTTGACACTCACAATCCAAAAATAGTATAAACCTTAACAAACTATCTCTAAACCATCTCAAATTCATAGCCCCCCACCCCAAGTGTTCTTTAGGGGGAATAAAATATAGTAAACTAGTGTGCCCAGTCTTCCTATTATTTAAAATAGGCATGACTTTAGAACACAATCGAACCTTGGATTTTTAAACATGGGAGGAACAAATAGGAAAACAGTTGTTATCTGTCCACTATAGTGCTAATTAACAGAACATAAAGTTACAGATAATTAAATAGCTCTTGCTGCTATGCCAAGCAGTTACTCAGAAGCCTTTTTATTTTTCTGCTGGTTTCGGGGTGAGTTCTTTAACAAGTTTCTTATCCTGAGGTACATTCCAGTAGATTCTGCCATATTCTCAAATTCAAATGGTGTTATTCCGCTTGCAAATTTGCTCATGTCAGGTATAGGGCTGTGAAATTTAGTAGCCATTGAAGGAGTGGTGTCCACATGAAAGACCTTCTGACCACCTCCATTCCTAATGTCACAGTTTGATACAACATTGCCATTATCAAGAAGAGCACCTTTAGAGTCTACCTGAGTAGACTCTTCCTTTTCCTTCTGACAAAGCAATGTAGCCTCAGTATCTGGATTTGGGGAATGTTCAACTTCGGATTTCTTTGTACAAGTGTCTGGTACCTCAGGCTCACCTAGCATTTGCTTTTCAGATTCCTTTTCTTCTGGGACAAGGAGGTCTAGCTCATTTGGAGAAGGTGATGAGGCAACAGAATTCCCAGTTACCGGTGTGTCCACGGGAATATCAGAATCACTATTCACACTCTCTGCCTGCTCCAGAGCCGCCCATATCCGCCTCTGCTGTTCTTCAAGTTCTTCTAAAGTCAGTGCATCCTCGTCCATAACTGCAGATACTGTCCTGGTCTGGGGTGAGTCACCAGGAGTGAGTGGAGGGGTGCCCTTAGGGAGGGGAGGAGTGAAGATGTGTGGAGGAGTTCCCTGTGGCAGTGGTGGTGGAGTGTCAGGAGGTAATGGTGGCTGAAACTGAAAAGTTTCACTGCTCTGAGAACCATGCGGTACCTCCGCATCTGAAATAAGAAAATAAGAGATACTTTAGCAGTTGTAATGGCATTTGATTTACTATAGTTTATTAGGTGTATCCAGAGGCTCGATGGCCAAAAATAAATAGCTTGAGAGTGGGGGGGGGAAACTAGATTCTCAGGTGCCATGACCATGGCCTGATGTCCTCAGTGCATGCTAAAGATCATCTGCAGGAGACCTCAGGCTCTTCCAGTGTTGGGAATTTCAATCAAACCCTGGAATGATCATAGCTCATCACATTACAGGATTACAGGCATGAATCAACATGCCCAGTCTGTCACTTAGATTTTAAGAAGTCAATTCATCCAGAAGATCAACGAATAAATAAAAGAGCTAAAAGGCACTCGGGAAGGCCAAGGCAGATAGGTTACCTGAGCTCAGGAGTGTAAGACCAGCCCAAGCAAGAGAAAAACCCTGTCTTACTAAAAATAGAAAAACTAGCTGGCTGAGCACCCCGTAGCTCAGTGGTTAGGGTGCTGGCCACATACACCAGGGCTGGTGGGTTTGAACCTAGCCTAGGTCTGCTAAAAAAAACAAAAAAACAAAAAAAAACCAACAATAATGACAAGTACAAAAACAAAAAATAGCTGGGCACCTGTAGTCCCAGCTACTTGGGAGGCTAAGGCAAGAGAATTCCTTAAGCCCAAGAGTTTGAGGTTACTGTGACGCCACGGCACTCTACTACCAAGAGTGACATAGTGAGACTCTTTCTCAAAAAAAAAAAAGACAAAGAAAAAAGAACCTAGCTGGGCATAGTGCCAGGTGCCTACAGTCCCAGGTATTTGGGAGGCTGAGGCAAGAGGATCACTTGAGCCTAAGAGGGTGAAGTTGCTGTGAGCTATGATGCCATAGCACTCTACTCAGGGTAACAGAGTGAGATTTTATCCCCACTCCAACCCCGACCCCAGCTGAAACGAAGTATGCAGGGAAAAAAAATGAGTTATAGCCCCACCAACAGCCAGCAGGAAAGAGAGAAAGGCCTGAACGAAGAGGCAATTACTGAGATATTGTTAGCATTTGGTAACTGGCTGGAAACAGAGGACAGAGTTTCAGGGTGGATGGAATTGAAGATGAATGGGATTCTAAGGGTAGGTAATCATAGGAACATTGGTACTGTTAACCATATTAAAGAGCACATAAAAGGAGAAAGACAAGTAGCAGGGTGAAGAGAAAACAGAGCTAATAAATTCTCTCTTTCATTACATATGTATGTTTTATGCTTTTTTTTTATTTTGTAGAGAAAGAGTCTCACTTTTATCGCCCTCCATAGAGTGCTGTGATGTCACACAGCTCACAGCAACCTCAAACTCCTGGGCTTAGGCGATTTTCTTGCCTCAGCCTCCCCAGTAGCTAGAACTACAGGCGCCTTCCACAACACCCAACTATTTTTATGTTTTGCAGTTGGGCCAGGGCGAGTTTGAACCTGCCACCTTCAGTATATGGGGCCAGTGCCCTACTTGATGAGCCACAGGCGCCTGTTTTATGCTGGCTCGGCACCTGTGGCTCTGCGGGCTAAGGCGCTAGCCAGGTACACCTGAGCTGGTGGGTTCGAATCCAGCCTGGGCTCACCAAACAATGATGGCGGCAACCAAAAAGTGGCCGGGTGTTGTGGTGGGCGCCTGTAGCCCCAGCTACTTGGGAGGCAGAGGTAGGAGACTCACTTGAGCCCAGGAATTGGAGGCTGCTGTGAGCTGTGATGCCACAGCACTCTATCCAGGGTGACAGCTTGAGGATCTGTCTCAAAAAAAAAAAAAAAAGAATAAATTCCTGGCCAGGCATGGTGGCTCACACCTGTAATGCCAGCACTCTGGGAGGCCAAGGCAAGTGGATTGCCTAAGCTCAGAAGTTCGAGACCAGGTTAAGCAAGAGTGAGACCCCCATTTCTTAAAAATAGCTAGGTGATGTGGTAGGCCCCTATAGTCCCAGCGCCTTGGGAGGCTGAGGCAAGGGAATCACTTATGACCAAGAGTTTGAGGTTGCTGTGAGCTATTATGCCACACCACTCTACCAAGGGCAACAAAGTTGAGACTGTCGCAAAATAAATAAATAAATAAATAAATTCTTACGCAATTCAAACTTGAGTTTCATTGCATAAAATACCTCAACAAACATTATTATTGAGGTGAAATAGGAAACCCCTGAAATCCCTTACCCTTGCTTGAAAGAAGGAAGTAAAGTACGGTGGAGCTTGTGGCTCAGTAAGTAGGGCACTCGCCCCATATACTGAGGATGGTGGGTGGTTCAAACCCAGCCCAGCCAAACTACAACAGAAAAATAGCTGGGGGCAGCATCTGTGGCTCAGTGGGTAGGGCACTGACCCCATATACTGAGGGTGGTGGGTTCAAACCCGGCCCTGGCCAAACTGCAACAAAAAAAATAGCTAGGCTGGCTCAGCACCTATGGCTCAATGGGCTAAGGCGCCAGCCACGTACACCTGAGCTGGTAGGTTCGAATCCAGCCCCAGCCCGCCAAACAATGACGGCTGCAACCAAAAAATGGCTGGGCATTGTGGCGGGTGCCTGTGGTCCCAGCTACTTGGGAGGTGGAGGCAAGAGACTCGCTTGAGCCCAGGAGTTGGAGGTTGCTGTGAGGTGTGATGCCACAGCACTCTACCCAGGGTGACAGCTTGAAGCTCTCTCTCAGAAAAAATAAAAAAAATAGCTAGGCTTTGTGGTGGGTGCCTGTAGTCCCAGCTACTCAGGAGACTGAGGCAAGGGAATCACCTAAGCCTAGGAGTTGGGGGTTGCTGTGAGTTGTAACAACACAGCACTCTACCAAGGGTGAAAAAGTGAGACTCTGTCTCTACAAAAAAAAAAAAAAAAAAAAAAAATAGCCGGGCGTTGTGGCGGGCGCCTGTAGTCCCAGCTACTCGGGAGGCTGAGATAAGAGAATTGCCTAAGCCCAGGAGCTGGAGGTTGCTGTGAGCTGTGAAGCCACAGCACTTTACCGAGGGCGACCAAGTGAAACTCTGTCTCTACAAAAAAAAAGGAAGTAAAGTATCTAAAATAAAAATTAAGGAACGAGAGTGAGTAGCTGCCAGTGTGGTATTGCAATATTGCCTGACCCACTGTTCAGAGTAAAATTGTTTTCCTACCCACACTTGTGATCCGTGACTGCTGTAACTGTAAGTGCTGTAATGTCTTTTCGCTTCTGTAACAAACCGATGATGAAAGTCGGTTGCTTGCTTGCTGGCTGGATTGCACGTAGCCCCGACAGTATAGATAATTTACTCTATATAAACCCTTCCCTTCTCATGTCCCTCTGTATCCACATAGAGGGACAGTCGGTTGGCCAAGCTAATAAAGACTCCTAAAATTGATTTTAATTAATTGATGTCTCTGGTGGTCCTTTAAAATCTCGCACTCCATAACATTATCATAATAGCGTTAAATTAATAGGCATAGATACTCAGGCAGCAATATTTCATGATTCAAACTGAATTTCTATATTCACAGGTTTGGGACATGGAATAAATACATCTACTAATAAATCTTTCCATGAGATGATTAATTAAACTGACTCAATGTTTCTTTTTTTTTTTTTTGAGACAGAGCCTCAAGCTGTCACCCTGGATAGAGTGCCATGGCGTCACAGCTCACAGCAACCTCCAATTCCTGGGCTCAAGCGAGTCTCCTGCCTCCACCTCCCAAGTAGCTGGGACTACAGGCGCCCGC
>CAUYON010210589.1:0-14481 GCA_963573935.1 Arctocebus calabarensis | reverse complement strand
CGCCTGTAGTCCCAGCTACTTGGGAGGCGGAGGCAGGAGACTCGCTTGAGCCCAGGAATTGGAGGTTGCTGTGAGCTGTGATGCCACAGCACTCTATCCAGGGTGACAGCTTGAGGCTCTGTCTCAAAAAAAAAAAAAGATGCAAGGCCTTCCTTGAGTCCTTGCCTTCTGATGTTCCCCACCCAGCATTCTCTGCTGAGCCACTGCTGCCTTCACTTCTTCCCCCATCAGGTCCTTCGAATTCAACCTTTGGCAATGGTATCTTCCTTTCCTTGCCTTTGGGTGGAGATCACAACTAATGTCTGAGCATCTGAGCTTCCTGGTGGTTTGTGATCTGGAGGATAATGGTTATGAATTCTCATTTAATTGTTCTTTAGCTACAAGACTATCACTGTACAAAGAGGATGGTGACAAAAAAAAAAAAAGCTAAGTAACGAAAGAAAGAGCAATTCCATTCCACCGATTCCTAGGGAGACAAGACAGGACAGTGGGAAGCACTCCAGACTTCAGCGGCTCAGTCAAACCCCATCTCACTCCGCAGGGAGCTGAGTCTTTCGTCACTAACCACTCTGTGACATTGGGCAAGTCAGTTGACCTTTATGACTCAAATTTTTTCATCAACAGCAAAACGATAGTAATACCTCCTCTGTCTTCTTTAATTTGTTATAAGATTAAAATGAGACAGTGTGTATGAAAGTGTGTTGTTAAATGCAAGGCACTCTACAAAACTCTAGGCTGACGTGATGTCACTGATTCTAACCTCCAACAATCTTTTATTGTCTCTTACTCATTTGGTGCCCAGTCAGATACTGGTATAATTAGGGTGACTGGCTCATCTTACTTTGCCAGGAACTTCCCTTATTTTAACAATAAAAGCCCTGTGTCTAGAAAACCCCTCAGTCCAGGACAAGCCAGAATATTTGGCTGCCTTAGCAATAGTGAAGTTACTCGATAAGAAAAAGGCTACTGGTGGTAATGTCTCCTTCTGCCATCCCCTCCACGGGAAAAAAAGCTAGTGGGTATCTCCATAAACCTGAGCTGTGCTCATAATCTGTCCCAAAGCAAAGAGTATTTTTCTGAGACAGGTTCAGTTGAGTGGCCATTGACAGGAAAGGGATGGAGAAGTCGTTGTAGCTGGTGTTTAGTGACATATTAATAAGAAGACACTGTCCCGTCTCCCTGTGCTCCAGCAGCAGCTCCTGGTGCTCTTCTTTGGGAAGAGAGGGGCTAGACCTTTGCTCTCTCCCAATCCCTCCTCTCCCTCCCCACTGACATCCAGTAGCCTGTCTAGGCTTAGACAGTCATGTGAAATTTTCACTCCCGCTGAGATGATGCGAGATGATCACCTTAAAAAACCAAACCAACAAAAACAGCTGATGAAGCAATGATCTCCCTAAACTGCAGGCCTTGTGCAAGTCAACTCAGCTTCTCAGTTCCAACCCACACACTCTCCCTGCCATGTCTGGAGAAAGAAGAGATGTTCCCCCCCACTGCTGCCCTGGCCTCCCCACGCTGCAGGGACAGCCTAATCAAAGGCCTGCTGTTTTCCTTTGGCTCTGGAACTCACTGGCCATGAGTGTATCTGTAGCATGATCATGGACACTTAGAAATTAAAAGACAGATCTAGTTCCATTAATTTGGATCTAGCACAGCAATTTATGGGGAAAAAAACATAAAATGATACCAAAATAGTCACAGGAAAATAAATACCTCTCTTTGACTCTCATGGAAAAAAAGAAACATTGGGTGATCAGAGGAGATTTGGGTAGTTCTGAAGCTATTAATGACTGTCAAATAACACAGGGACTGGCCAAACGAGCTGGGCTGTTTTCCCGTGAGTCACCAGGATTACTGCAGGTCTGTTGTGGGGGCCCCTCACCTGTGGGAAAGAGGCTTTTAAATGGAGCGTTGCCACCACCGCCAGTGCCTGACTCCTTGGTCTTCACCAGGACTGGGTACAAGAGTCATAGGACCTGCCTTTATGCTTATGCTTTTTAATTTTTTAGCTCTTTATAAATGTAAGGGGATGTGTTTTATAGTACATTTTTGAAATGCTGATAATTTTGACAATAAAGTAGGTTTTATGAGGGCATTGGGAAGAGGCATAGGAATAGTCTGGTGTGTGTCACAGGAATTAAATTGTGAATATGTTCAGTGGCTCCTAATTCCTTTTTTTAGGGAGGGATCAATGATGTGCTGATAGGTATTTAAGAGTAGGCACTCTGGGGGGAAAACAAAAGCAAAAACAAAACCTAATTTCTGTTTTGGCCAATTTCCATGGTGGAAATTCTCCCATCAATTTAGATGACTCCAGTACACGCCTTGAAGGGATCTTAGTTTTACTTGCTAAATGCAATCTTACCTAATGGATGTTATAGAAATATATCTATTAAGAATTAAAATTCATCAAAATAATTTTTTAGAATACTGTATCAAAAATTTCCTTTACCTTTCCTACCTACCCATTAGTAATCTGATGTCCTATTATCAGTTTCCTGCCATGCTCCTTCTCCTTTGAAGTCTGTTTTTCTTTCTAGTTCTTTTCCTTTTCTCTATGCTGAGAACTAATTTGTGGCCAGATGTTTTTTCTGTTTTTATCTTTTACTTGTATTCTTTTTTTCTTTAATTATTTAAAAATGATCACCCTTCTCCCTTTAGTACTTAAAATCTCACCCACTCACCATGACTCTTAGGATTATATTTGCGCCTGGCTTTGACCCACCCTGTCTCCAGCGTGAGGCCTTCCGGTGTTCCCTCTCTCAACTCCCACTCTGACCACTGCAGAATTCTTGCAACTGTCGGAATGCACCGTGCTGATTCATGTCTTCTTCGTGTGGGGTTTGCTCTGAGAATTTCTCCTCACTAACCTCTTAATTTCAGGCTTATACTGAACATCTAATCTCTGGGGCTACAGCATACTTGTTATCCACATCTCAGCAGTGACAGTAATTGTTGACTTACAGAGCATTCCTTCCTTTAGGCAGTGACCTGTGTGACTTGGGACAGTTATCGTACTTACTTATGTTCTTAGTACCTAACAAAATGCCTGGTCTATACAAGGTGCTTAATAAATCCTTGTTAAATAGATGAACAAATTAATGAATGATAATTGAGGTGATCTCATTTTTGATCCCCATTTTAATTTTAAAATGTTAAAGTCCTTTAATCACTAGTCGGAAGCAATATCCATCAATACAATTACAAAGGAAATTGGTTTAATCAAATATGATACAGCCATAAAGTAGAATGAAAATATTGATATAGGCTTCCAAAAATGAAAAATACAGATACACGATTAAAAAAAACATGAAGAGCATTATCTATAGTATGTAAATAAATAGAAAGAAGAACCACACGGAGAAGTCTATGAAAGCAAGTGGACTTTCACTTTCTGTTTTGAATGTTTCAGTTTTATTTTTGTGTTACCACATACATTTACCATTTTTACATTAGAAAACATTTATATGAGAAAAAATATTAGCAGAGATTGTGTAGTGATAGGATTCTGAGCCTTTTATTTTTCTTCTTTATACTTCTTTGTAATTACCAAACATAAGTGATTTTAAAACCTGAAGCTAAAGGTGGCAATATTCTCCACACTGGCAGATTGTTCAGCATTGCATATGAATGCACCTCTAGTAAGTAGGCTGTCTTTCTAATTTACAGCTTCTGAGAAATCTGTTTCTTGGCAATGGTTGCCAGGGCCTGGCTTCTCCCCGCTTATTGTCCACCAGGCTCACTGGAAAGCCCCAGGGCAGGAAAGATCCAGACAGGAAGGCAAGAAGTCATTTGGTGAGTGCAGGAAAAGCAGCTGTGAACACCACGCCCCACTAAACACAGGACCAGACAATACACCTCACAGGGAAAGGCTTGGGGCACAATCAACAGTAAATTATGCTCACTCCCTGCTCTGGGGCTGGTGCATGGCAAGGCCCCATCATTCTCTTAAAAAGGACGTACAAGCTCCCTGTTCTGTATCACACACTATTCTCTTAACATATATCTGAAAGAAAAAAAAACAGTCTATGAAATAATGCAGAAAGCTATTTTTAGTTAATTTACCAACATTAAAAATTGTCAAAGGTGTCATACGTGGTGTGTACAACTGAGAAATCCTGCAGGAGGCAGGAGGTCACAGATGTGAACATGAGACTCCTTAGTAGTGGTGCCGTGACACAAAGCAATTGCACTTTGGGACTGAGGGCTTCCTGGCCCATGATCCCATTTTCCCAAAGAGAGTTCTGGTGTCATCAAGAACAATTGTAGAGGGAGGCATAAGGACATCAGAGACAGGAGTGACAGCAGAAACGTAAGGGATGGGAGGCAGAAGAACACCCCACCCTGGTGTGGAGACTCAGGGCTGGGTGGCACAGCACTCACCCCTCCTCCCCACCCCACTCCCAGCCATGGCTGCAGAGACTCCAAGGCTGGATATGGTGGGGATGTGGGAGATGTGGGTGAAGACTCCGGGGGATGAACTAAAGGTTTGTGAGCCACTCTGGTGTTGCATATGCAGCCTAGCTTTAGATGTGCAAGAAATATTTTGAGTTTTCTGGGACCTTTATGGTCTGAATATAGATACTGAAGAGAAAATCCTTATGGAGTCCATAGAGATTGGAAATCTTTGGGATCCAAACTCTCCCTATTGTCAGCTGTTGGTTTCTGCTTTGTGGGCACCTTTATTCTGTTACAGGGTCTTGAAGAGAGAGAGAGAGCAAGAAGCTGGCTTCCCAAACCTGACATTGGCTTAAGAGAAAGGTGGTTAATTGAACTTGTTATTGTCCGGAACATCCCAGGACCCTTGGCAGACATAATGCAGAAGGATAAGGTCTGTCTGGATTAAAACTGCAGGATTCTAGTAGGGCCCTTGCAGTTATCTGAGGTTCTCTGTTAAATAAACTCTAATTTAAAGCTTTCTACTATTCCTAGTGTCAGTCAGAGCTTTGTCATAAATCTGCTACCCAACTGTGTTGAAAGCCACTCTGCAATTTCCTTCATAATGATTCTCAGCTTTATAAATTGACATTTAATCATGGTCTAAATTGTCCAGCCTCCCTGGTCTTTATTTCTTCATAGGAGTCTTTCTGTCAGTTAGGATGCTTTTGGCCACAAGGATAGGAAACCCAGTTCCACGTGGCTGGAAAAATTAGGACAAGTGTTAGTTTACATAAAAGGAAGTCAAAAGGAAGTCTGAGTTAGGACAGGCTTCAGAATTGACTCCTGACTCTCCATCCAACCCCCAAGGCCATCTCAGGCAGGCCTCTCGAGGTCTTTGGGACGATGTGGTAGTATTTGGAGCCACCTCCTCCTTCACTCACAGGTGGACTTCACCTCGTCAGGTGTGAGACAGCAACTGCCTTATTGTGCCTTTCCTAAGTAAGTAAAAGAGCTTTTCCAGAAGCTTCAGGCAAATCTTATGTCCTATTGACTAGAATTGGGTCACATGGACCCAATTCCTAATCAATTCTTGGAAAAAGGGATGATACTGAATTTAGATCAGTTAGATCCGCTCCTGCAACTCAGCTTCTCCTGAAGTTCACAAGGGAGGGGTAGGGACCTCAAAACATTTGGGATTCTGCTAGAAAGAAAAAAGTGGCACTCGTTCACTTTTGACAGGCAGTACCCACACACTTCCTTCCAGATCAAAGACGCCCGTCCTCTCAGAGACCAATAACGGTGTCTGGTGACATTCCTAGGAATTGTGTATTGAGAATGTCCATGACAAATTGTGTTTAAGGCTTTCCTGTCTTCACAGGCATAGAAGAGCAGTATGTTTTATTTTTTGTATTCGTATCTACTACGACAGGCCAAGTACATAAATTAGGGAACATTAATTCTTAGAGACTCATTCGAAAGACTTAAAAAAAGAAAAAGCCTCTGAATTTAGGAAACCAAAGCAGCTATCTGGATGATAATAATCGGCTTTAAGCTATTAGCATGTAGCTGCCAAAATATACTGACTGAGAGGTAGTCACATCACTTTACGGCTTTGTTTCTCCATCTAGATGTGGGGATAATAATGCCTGCCTTACTATGGATAATGTATGTGAAAAAGAACCATAAAAAACTAAAGAAGTGTAAGATGTTAGTACAACCAATGCCTCCCCTTAGGAACAAAGGGTTTATGTGAACAAAGTACTAACATTTAGCCTTTGACGGCTTTAAGGTTCATCAAATTGGTAAAGAAAGGAGCCTTGTAAGACACACCAGCCCAGCAGAGCAGCTACTAATGTGTTAATGTGGACTTGCTTTCCTGTATTCCCCCTCCCTCACTTTAAGTAGGGCTTTTGGGCTTTTGTGCTTCAGTTATTTTTTATTACTTTTTTTTTTTAATTGTTGGGGATTCATGGAGAGTACAAGAAACCTGGTTACACTGATTGCATTTATTAGATAAAGTCCCTCTTACGATCGTGTTTTGCCCTCAAAAGGTGTGGCGCACACCAAAACCCCACCCCCCCTCACTGCTTCAGTTATTTTTGCTGGGAAGGAAATAGATACCCCCAAACTCAAAATTCCTCCTATTATTTGTAGGTCCACACACTTACTGATAAGAGAATGACAGGTGTCTTGGTGAAGGCTGAGAGATAGTGAATGTTTTTGAGGATCAGCAGACAGGGAGACACAGATCTGTGGGTCCCATGAGCACCTGACGATGGGAAGCTCCTTGGCTGCATCCCAACAAAGCAACAGACCTTCAAGCTGCATTGTGAGCCCCAAGAGAGCATGATTCTAGCAGAGAAGTAGAATCAGCTGACATTCTGTAGGCTGAGGAAGGCCTGAGGAAAACCACTGATTGTCTATTGTTGTCTGGGACAGTCCCTAGAAAGCAGGACTTTTGGTGCTAAGACCAGGAAGGTTCTGGGCAAATGAAGATGACTTTATACCCAGGAAGGACATAACTGGCATACATGATGGAAGAGGTTGGAAGACTGTCCCCTGATCTGTGGGCCTCTTGAAGGTTTTCTTCAATCGGCAGTTACCTAGAAGGAAGAGGGTGTTTGGGGACACAGATTCAACTATAAGTTGTTTTAAAGGAAATAAAACTAGTGCTTTTGCATAGGATAGCTTGGGCCCCAAGATTCATACCTAAAAAGACTCACAATCACTTACCCAAAATTTGGGGGTACATTTCAGCATTCAGAACATTTCATATTTTAAAGATATTACAGTATATGTTATTTATATTACATGGCAAATCCAGTGTGGTACCCTATAACCAGACACATTGATATTTCTGTAGAAATGTTTGTTAATATTTATATCAAATAAGTTAAAGAATATAAATGTCCTTGTGATAGTAAAGGCTGAGTCATGTGCCAAATCAGCAGAGGCTGGTTTAGGTTTTGCCACCAAATTTTTCCTTACAGTTTTCAGAAATTGCAACTTGGAATTGTAGATATTAAATTGATGCTGCATTTGTAAATACAGTAGAACCTCTGTATGTTGACCACCAGTAACAAACTAGTCAACATATGGAGGTTGTCAACATAAGGCCTAGGCCTGCTATACTGATACAGACATGTGGTGCACGTCCAGTCTATGAAAATCAGGTCAACCTAAGGAGGTGGTCATGGTGGGGAGATGGTTAGCTGTGGAGATTCTACTGTATTTATAAGAACAAGTCCTCAATTTATTATAATATGATACATATATTATAGTAGAGATAAAAATCTATTCCATGTTTTCCAATATTGACTGACAATTCCAGAAAATTAATGAACATATAATACTACCTAATGTGCTCACACAATTTATCAGACCCTAATGCTGGAATTGATAACGCACTTAACATTCATTTACAAATTATAGATTTGTATCCAGACAACCAAAGCACAATTACCAGAATTTAAAATAGCTTTCTGTAAAAGTCAATTGTAATGCTAGGTGTATTTGACCTGATAATGAAGATTTAAGACTTTTTTTTCTTGAATGGACTACATTCAAGAAAGGTCGACTACATTCAAGAAAGGTCAAATACAGGTCTTTCTCCAAGGTGACAAGCACAGGGCTTTGGAAGGAAAGTTTTGTTTAATATCTGTGCGGAAGCAAAATCAAGAAAAAAACTGCAATCCAGAGGCCTAAGAGTCACACATTTAATAAGGACGTCGACTACGACGACATACTTGTGTGTGAGCTGAGAGGGCGGGGTCATTGTAAGCACACCCAGTCATGTCTAGCTCAGTCATTCCGGTCCTGACTCAGAGTTGTCACAGTGTTGGGTCTCCAGGGCTTGAAAGGCTGCACCGACCAGCTCACAGCCTGGTGAAGGTTGTGAAATGAAGCTCTGAAACTTTGGTGGCTTCATTATTATTCTTTACCAGAAAGATGTCCAGAATTCATGTATTCAGAACTTGGAAGGTAAGAGTTAGCATCTTGAATCAAATTCAGTTGTGTATCAGTAGCAAGTGCAGGAAGCAAAGGCTTCTTTGTCACTATTCTAAGCCTGCCTTCTCATAGGGAAGTCTGTGGGGGGAAGAGAAGCATCTTAGACATTTCCTCTCTGATGACACCAGGTACAGCAAGGTCCTAGACTGGCCTCTGTGTCTGTGTTTGCATCCATCTTACTTTGCCACATTACATGCAATTTCTCTCTCTCTACTCACAAAGATGGCTTGTAAAATGGGATGCATTTGGATGAGCTCTTCTCCTTCTTTTTCAGAAGGCCTCCACATCCATCTTCTTGTCAGAACTACTCAGACTGGCCCTTGTGGTCTTCCTGATGTCAGAACTCACTGCGGTAATTCATTCCCATTTCCCCAGTCTGGGTATTCATGACAAACTCATTACGTGGCTGACATCTATAAGGTTTATGTGTGGACAGCGCTGTGTCTCTAATTATCGCAGACAGGCTTCATGTCTCTTTCGTGGTCACTCTTCAGGGAGGGACTTCGTGAAGAGGTAGGTGTGTGTGTTTTGTTTTTTGTTTTTGTTTTTGTTTTTTTTGCCACTGCCTTTGAAACCTTCATAAAAACTCTCATCACACTACCTACCTGTGGATGTCAAATGCATTTAATGTTCTCTGTTTCCCTTAGCCCACATATTTGCCTCGTGGCACATGTGATCTAGTCCCAAAATTCCAGCGGCCTGTGACCACTGGGCCATGTCTGAGGTTCTGCGGGCACCCACAGCCTGAGAGGTCATGGCTGCTGAAGGATGAATAGCAAAGGCTGCTTCTCCTTTTGCTCTCTGTTCTGCTTCTAAGCTTACTGAGCAAAGAAGACTTAGGAAAATTTTAGTTCAATACTATTCCGCTTGCCACATTTCTCCCAGGGTTCTAGCTAACACTAACTTCCCACAAACAAAAGACTAAAATGGGAGCACTCCCTCATTTTCAGGCTCACCATTGAATGTGCTGACTGATCTCTTTAAGCCTCAGGCATGTTGGTCTGTGTTTCTTTCATTGTGAATCTATCATTGATCAACCTATGGAGAATAAGAAATCAGAGAGAAACAGAAAGTCATGGAAGGGAACTCATAATTCAGAGTGTGTTATATAGTCTTTATGATTACATGGTGTAAGCCCCAAACCATTCATACAGCAGTTCAAGCTAAAACCTTAGTGACAGGTCCCTGGTTTTAAAAGTCTGCTTGTTGTTCTTAAGAATCTTACTGTAAACAAAAGATACATGACATGACTTACTTAAGTAGACCTTTTTCTTTCTTTCTTTCTTTCTTTTTTTTTGGTCAAAGAATGACCTTCTGCCCTGTAATGGTTGATGCCACAAGCACTCTGTTGACAACGACTATTCAATCAGTCCACTCAGCACTATGGCACAAGCCCAGGAAGAGCAGTATGTGTGAATCGTGGTAAAAACTGGGAAAGAGTGAGGACCCAGTAAGACTGCTGGCAGCACCTCCACCCTTGGCAGCATCCCCCGTGATGGCTCTCCATCTGATTGACTGCTAGGCATGAATCTCAAAAGAAGATGCTGCTCCCTTACCAAAGTAGCAGCCAATGTCCTTCTTTCTTTCCCATTAGGAACTAACAACTTCCTCTAGAGCTTTAGAAATAATGACATTAGCCAGCCCAGAGCCTACACTAATATGAAAATAACAGTTAATAACAGTCTTTTGAATTGCTGTCAAGTTTAAAACAACAAGAACAAAAGTGATCTGGTACTGTGGACCATATCTAACATGAAAATATTAATCATCACTTTAGAAATCCTCCTTGCCTCTCCTACTTGTAATAAATTCACAAATGGTATTACTTGAATTAGCTCTGCTCTGAGCTTTCCCTGCAAACACAGAACATTTGGTGTTCTTTTTCTTCCTCCCATGTAGAAAATTTGGAAGCTTCCACCTGTTACCTTGAAAATAAAATCAGGTCATCCACTTCTTCATAAAAACTTAAATAGAACCAAGATTGCTATTTTAAGGCAAAATGTTTATGTTGCAATAGTTACATCAATATCAAACAGGTATATTTAATATAAATCTCCCAGAGATATACAACAAAATAAACCTACAAGGAACTCACACCAAACATGCTTCAGAGGAGCAATTTTGGCTCAGAAAGATGATCATTGACTAGTTACATGAATTGCCACTGAATAACTCAGGTGGGTCTGCTACTGTGCGTTGCCAGAGGGCTCTGAGTCCTGGTGTCTGCTGATACCCCCAAGCCAACAGGAAATGCTGGCCCTTTGCTCCCAATCTATACTATACATAATAAGGCATTTCAACAGTATATATCTTCAAATTCAAACTTACATGACGTGTAGGTTAAGGTGAGAGGCCTTTGTGTTACTCATGGATGTGTTCCAAGCACCTGAACATTGCCTGGAAAACCCGCGATGTTCAGTGAGTTAATGAATGATATACCCAGACCAAGCCACCCGAAGGAGAACTTTCAGGGTCAGGGAAGTCCAGCATGGTAAAGGGGCGTTCCCTAGCCCCATTCTATAACTTCTAATGTCTCAGGGTTGTCTCTGATCTGTTCTATGGAAAGAACATAGGACAAAAAAAAAAAAAAAGAAGAAAGAAAATGTTCCTGGGTGTAGGTCCAGGTGTAGAATTTTTGGTCAGTGGGGCATGTGTATAACTACCATATTATACTCTAATTGTTTAATCATCTCTTTATTTCCTCCAGAATGATAATAATACACACCTGCAGAACTTTGAGATTGAAGAAAATGTTTTCATATGCATTATTAAAACACTCAACTTTACACCATGCAGTTATAAAATAACACTTTTTAGTATTTTTAATGGAGGAAGGGACTTATGAAGGCAAAAGCACCTAGGCCTGTGCACATCCTCTGCAGACCTGGCCTCTGTTGGGCGAGCATGCAGTACGTGGAGTCATGTGTCTCTACACCATGAACTCACTGCCTAGCACACAGCCCAGGAAACATTGGTAGTTGATATATGTTTGAGGAATGACTAAAACAAAATTGATGAATGTATATTCCTAACGAAAGACAGAAAAAAATGGGAATCTATATGATTTAAATGCAATAAGAGTAAGCAGAGAGGAAAGAGCTGATAAAGAAGTCTGTTTCTCAGGTGTGGGCTGGCTCCAGTGGTAAGAATGCTTTGGACAAGGGTTGATAAGCAAGGGCTGAAGCCGGAGAGGTGGGAGCTTTCTGGGAAAGCCTCTGTAACATGTGAGGTGCTGAGTCCATGTTTGGCAAGAGGTGACAGATTTTCTGGCAGGGTGGTGAATAAGGGAATTTGAGAACTAGAAGTGCTCTAAAGAGCTGTTCTAGTCCAAATCCTTATTTCATAGAGGAGAAGACTGAGGCTTATTAAATTATTGAGAAGGTAGAACCTGATTCTGACGCCGTTTCCACTGCTCTACCAACCTTCCAATTACAAGGATGTTGTGAACAGCAACGCGCCACACATGGGTATGATACAAACACATGGGAACAATTCTCCATGTACCATAAGGTGAAAGAGTAATTTTTTCAGAGATCTTAATAGAGCTTGTAGATTATTTCAGTTCACACAACAGGACATTTTTGTTTCTTATCCTTCTGAAGCCTACTGCACCTCAGATTGGAATCATCAGCATTTGTCTGGCACCTTCCAAGGAGGAAGCTGACCCTGCTCACCTTCCTAAATAGGCCAGATAACTACAGGTACAGGTAGCCAAATCTGCCTAATGTGAAACCAGAACCCTGAAGTCTCTCTGATCTGCTGTCAACAGCACAAGAAGTAAAGGGTGAAATTATGAACAAAGTAACAAAACTCTTCCACCATTAGCAAATCAAGGGACAATTTGCCATGGTTTCAAGATTTTTTTCACCTTTGCACCAAAATTAGTGGGGCTGATTTCCACTCTGATTCCAAAACAGTCAGGTTCTAGAGTGTTCATACAAGGCTTCTTGTGAGAACTGGCAAGCTGCCCCCAAACTTCTGACCCACTCCTGAGTCATCCAACAAACATGCCAGTAGCTGTTCTGCAGAACTTATGGATGGAGAGATGGGGACACAAGGGTCAGCTGTGTCTGGAGGCCCACCCTAGGGGAGGGTCACTCCCCTGTAAGGTGCTGATTGTACTGCAGGAGGATCTGACTGTCCCCTGTGGCACCTGACAGAAGTGACTGAAGAACAGCAGCTCCTAGCAGTGCTTGTCTCTTATAATTCTCACACTCCCTGAGAACTCGCCGATTTCCTGACATCAGCCATAACACAGCCAGACTCGAGAGAAGGACGCTACCAGGGCGATGGCAGGAAGCAGCATTACACTGTCACTTTCTCTGGTATCACTCAGAAATCATGCCTTTGCCACCCATGGACACTTCTGGGCAGGTCTCCTGATCCCTTCCCCTCTACCACAGGCAAACTGAGCAGCCCAACTGCACTTCAGTCCAGGATTCTCTTTTGACAGCATTGTGTTAACAGAAAAACCCAAACCTGTAAGATAATTTAAGGGGGTTTATTCTAAGCCAGTACAAGAAGTCTGCAGGCCATAGAGACACAATCTCAAGAGCTCCCAAGAAAGTGCCCCTGAGCCGTGGGGTGACAGTTTGGTTTTACACATTTCAGGGAGACAGAGGAGTCATGATTTAATATTTAGAAGATGTAAGTTTGGTTCCTGCAAATCCCTATGACAGAAAAAATTCATAGTTGGGGTATAAAAGATCTTACAAGAAAAATAAGATGATAAAGTTCAGTTCAGCTTGAAAAAGAGGGACATCTCAGAGTGGGGTCTTAACAAGTCTTCGGTGGATTCAGAGATTCTTTAACTGGAAATTGGGAGAGTTAAGCTAGATCTAAAAACATAGTAAAAAGAAATGCTTAAGTCAAGCTGAGGAAGTCTGTCCTCACACAACAGGGCACAGGGCACTCAGAGGGGCCTCTTCAGCAAATTGATGGTCTGCAGGGCAGCTTAACTTTTGTCTTGCATAACCTTAGGTCCTGTGTTGTCTCTTCTTGGGAGGATGCTAATTCTATCGTGAGGGCCCAGCTTCACGATTTCATCTAACTGTAATTGTTTTACAAAGGCCCCATCTCCAAGTACCAACCCTCACACCTAAGCTCAGAGTACGTAGACCAGTCCATAGCACCATCTAAAGAGCAGATTGGGCAAATCCCCAAGATTACAACAGAGATTTCCACAGGCTTTTACAGTCTGAGCCAGGCACAGGATGACACATAATAGTTGTTTAATAGACACTTGAAAAATTTAAAAAATGAAGAAAGGTCTCTATCATTAGACCCATCTTTCCAACATCATGGTGTGACATATCAAGGATTCAATATGCATTTGTTAACAAGTGAATCATTATTGAACTAATACTTAGCACCCACATATTCTAACACTGAAGATCAACCTGACTTCCACCATGCTAGCTAGATGGATGCTCTCACTATCCAATGCCAGACCTCCTTACTGCTCCTTTCTGCCTGGCAGGGGTTCTGATTCCCACCACAGAGCCTTTGGTGGTCACCTGTCCTGCAAGAAAAGACTGAGGAGTTAGGAGGTTTGAATGCGGTCAGACTAGGTTCCAGTCCCAAAACAGCCATTTTACATTTGGATGTCACTGAATCTCTTCGATAATCTTAAATGTAAAATATATTCTCTTTGATAATCTTGAATGTACAAATATATTCAAAGAAAACAATGTGGACTAAAATGAAATGAATTAAAACAAAATTATAATTGACCAGATTACAGTAGCATCTTAATTAATGCTCATTCTCTCTCAACAGTGGCCTATTTCCATTTTCTATAAATTATCTTTGTTCTGTAGGACTTATATCTCTAAAGTGTGCTCAGCCTTGGTGACACGGTTAGTCCAGGTGCTCTGTCTGTTTGAAGAGGCCTTGCGGTTTGCTCTGCCAGATCCTTTGTCTCACTAACCCCTCACCAGGGGGCAGGTGTGTGTCCAAAATCAGTCAATCATGCATTCCCTCAGGACTTTGCTGAGAGAAGTGCTGTGCTCTGTTCTTTAATTTCTGAGATTTTATTTTGTTGTTGATCCATCGTGATGGTCAGTGTGTAGAACAGGTTGGAGTATTTCCTGTAGA
>CAUYON010210584.1:0-12243 GCA_963573935.1 Arctocebus calabarensis | reverse complement strand
AGCTACTTGGCAGGCTGAGGCAAGAGAATCGCTTAAACCCAGGAGTTGGAGGTTGCTGTGAGCTATGATGCTACAGCACTCTACCCGGGGTGATAGCTTGAGGCTCTGTCTCTGGGGGGGAAAAAAAAACAGTGAAAAATGGTTTATGGTACTTATTTCTTTCTTACAGGCTGCAGGGTTCCAGGGGCTCCTGGACAAGAAGCAATCAGGACTCAGAAACTTGGCACACATCCCATGCTAAGCAGACCTCTTCTCTAAAGAGCCTCAGGAAAAGGCCACTTCCCAGCATCTCTGCCAAACCAGAGTGGAGGTCAAAGGTGATGATGTGTGGGGAGATGGTCAGGCTGTGGGACTGGCCAGCCCCCAGATGTCCTGGCAGGAATTATGCCCATGGGTGAGGGTATTGAGGCCTGCTACCTGCCATTCCTAGGGTCCATTAACACCCTGAATATAGTCCTGCCAATCCTTCCTTTTGCTTCTGGCTTGGTATTTGGAGAAAGTGTTATAGTACTAAAGAACTAGAGTCATCTAATTTTATAGTACTTACAGGTCTTAGAGCAGCAAAGCTTAAGATTATACAATTTAGAGGTTAAAAAAAAAAAAGACCTAATATATGACAGAAACCAGATCATATGTTCCAGGCACCTTCTCCTCCAATTCATCAGAGACCTCCCTCCTCTTCAACCCCCAAATCTATATTCATTTTACCAGGATGGGAAACCCACAGAGGGCCACGCTGAACCTACCCTTTGCCTACAGTGAGAAGTACAGAAGTGGCTCACACCTGTAATCTTAGCACTCTGGGAGACTGAGGTGGGTGGATTGCTTGAGCTCAGGAGTTCAAGACTGAACTGAGCAAGAATAAGACCCCATCTCCACTAAAAATAGAAAAATAATGGAGAAGCAAGAAAAAAAATAAAAATAAAAGACATCATTTATGTTCTTAAAAAAAAAGAAAGAAAGAAAAACTAGAACAGCATTGTGGTGGGCACCTGTAGTCCCAGCTACTTGGGAGGCTGAGGCAAAAGGACTGCTTGAGCCCAAGAGTTTGAGGTTGCTGTGAGCCATGATGCCATGGCACTCTACCCAGGGTGACAGAGTGAGACTCTGTCTCAAAAAAGAAAAAACATCATATATACATGCATGTATATATATAATCATTCAGAGGAAAATTATCTCAGCCCTATAGTTCAGACAATTAAGTGCTTAAGTGTTTCCTCATTTGCTTCCCTTAGTGCCCAATGCCTAAGGACAGGGTCAAATTAGCTTTTGCGCTCCTGACCTAACTACAAGAAACTTCCCCAGAACTTGGTAACCAACCAAGTGGGACTAACACCTGAGAGACACAGAAACTCTGGGGGAAAGGAACCTACTTGTGAGGGAAATTCACTCAAGAGACAAGATGTAGGTATGGGAGTCAGATGGGATATACTACGTCCCCAAGAGAACAAGTGTTCTCCTAGGAGGCTCAAAAGGAGGATGGTGACCTGGGCAGGGCCAGGAACAGCTGCAGGAATGAACGGTGACAGTCGCAGGCCTTCATAGGGGAAAGGTTGGCTTCCTCAAAGAAGGCTCCAAAATCCCACCCAGGCCTGAATTCATTAATCAGAAATCCCCCAAATCAGCAAGAATCAGCCTTTGGAAGTTCTTAGGCATAGAACATGTAAGATGGTAGAAGGAAGGAGGGGCCACAAAATTTGTCTTACTTGGGTTCCTGAGGAGAGGGAGCAGCATAGCCTGGAAGAGTCAAAATGCCCTGTGAAAGAATAACCTGCTCGATAGAGAACGGTCATATTGGGACATTTCTATTGACTTTAACTGCACCGGGACCTGGCTCAGGGTTCACACACAGATGTTAGTACCTTCCAGACCACTCTCTTCAGACATCCTAATGGTACATGAAACACTGGGAATGCAGTGGCATAACTGTCCCACACAGTTACAGGAACCACGCCAAAACTTTCAGAACTAAGCTACATCGTCCAGCATGGAAAGGAGTTAGTGAAAACCTAAATAAAATTTCTGCAGCTTGTCTTACCCAACTTTGACTTGCACGCTTTTCTCTTTTCATATCAGTGTTAATGAGAAAAACAACAGCCACAGACTCCTACCTAGCTTTCATGGCAAAAGTGACACTTACATTCAGGACTTCCGCCCCAGTGCAGCAGGGGCCAAAGCTGCTGAGCCTCTCTCCTTCACAGGGCCAAGCTGTGAGGTCTGTGTAGTTCCACTCCTGTCTCCCACGGTCAGACCCTCCCACCTAGAGAAGGCAGCACCCGCACTGAACCAGCCGCTGTACAATGACAGGAGGGACAGGGACGGTCTATTCAACCCTTTGGTTATCATTATTTTAAGGCAGCTTTAGCATAAATGGGTTGCTCATCCCACTCCTACGGGACCAACATTTCCTGCTCTCCCCCACAACCCCTCTTCTAGAGGGAACTGGCTAGCACTGGAAAGCTGGGCGGGAAGCAAAGATCAACCACGGTACGCGTCGCGCCGGAGCAACTGCTCGCAAGTGGCTGACACACAGTAGGTAGACGCGCCCCCAAGATTTGCCATCCGACCCAGCACTAAAAGAAGAGTCTGAGAGTTGGGTGGTGGCTTAGGGACACAAAGGCCTCGCCAGTCCTGGGCTGCGCCCCTCGCGACGCGGGGGGCGGGAGTTTAAGGCTGGAGTGGGGGCGAAGGAATCCGCCCTCATTTGCACGTCGTCTGGGGCCTGGTCAATTTGCTTAATCACCGCTCTAAATGCCAGCGCGCAGCACACAATGCGCGCCCATTAACAGGTTTAAAGTGTCGCAGCGCTTGCTTTAAATGAGAAAAGCAGGCGACAAAAGGGGGGAAAAAGCCAAGTTCCTCAACTTGAAGAATGCCTGCGTCGTCCTCGAAAGCGAGTTTAAAATCTCGAGTTAGCTCCGCATAAGAGTTGAGGCCCCTTGCGAGAACTGGGGGTGGGGAGGCGGTTGTGAATAACCCGCCACGAATACTGGGTTTCTTAGGAACCAGCTTGCAGCCAACCGGGTGAACCCAGAGTCGGAGGGCAACGTCGCCAACCCAGCTTCCCCGGCCCCTTGCCAATTACTAGGGAAAGCTGACTGATTTCCAGGAAGGAAAGCAAGACCCCCCCCCCAAAGGCGACACAAATGCAAGTTCTCCTTTGATACAGGTAATGAATTTGAAGCCAAGGACCATCCCAGAGGTGGACCCCAAAATCTCAACCCGCAAAAGGGGAGAAGTTAAAGAAACTTTACTTTGACCGAGGCACTGGCCAGCAGCAAAGCCTCATACTCGGCGGCCAGAGAGTAGTTCAACTCCGCAAACAAGTTCTGCCCAGGATCGGCGCAGGCGGCCCCATCCCCCACTCCTTAGTCGAGCCCGGGGGCGCATCCCGCCGACTCGGCCTCCCACCCGTCCCGGCGCGCCCGACGGGCACTTACGGTGCGCGCTCCTCCGGGAGACAGGGGTCCGTTGGAGAGGTACGGGCTGCTCAGGTCCGGGATCATCAGGAAAGGGTACCCAGGGTAGGGGGGGCCCTTAAAAAACGCGCCGTCCTGGGGCCTTCTCACTGGGAACAAGACCAAGGCTGGATGAGGCCCGGACCCCGGGGACAGCGCCGCGGCAGGGGACTTGAGGCAGGGCCGGGACAGCAAGCGCACCCCAAGGAGGCTGCCGCCAATAGGGGCAGAGGACAGGAGCTCGGCCGTAGGGGCGAGGGGAAACCGAGGGCCACCCGGGCGGAGGCGCGGAGCGCAGCGGGGCTCGGGAGTGAGGACTTTCCTGGCGGGAACGTACCTTCGGCGAAGTAGTCCCGCGGCTTCTGGAAGGCGTCCCGGGAGGGCTGTGGGCGCCGCTCCGCCTGCAGAGGAGACACAAAGGCGAGAGCGGTGAGCGGGCGCGGGGCCGGGATCCCACGGGGCTGGCGGCGGGAGCCTCCTCACCTCCGAGTCCGAGCTGCTGCTCTGGTTCTCCGACTCGTTGACCAGGGACGACTTGACCTCGTCCAGGTCCCGCTGCGCCGAAGCGCTGTCGCTGCTGGGCTCCTGCTCCTCGCCTCCCTCGTCCTGGAAGGGGATCAGCTCGTCGTTCGCCCCGAGATCGTCTCCTCCGCCGGCCGCCCCGGCGCCCGAGCCTCCGCCTCCCCCGCCGCCGCCGCCACCGCCACCGCCGCCTCCGCCACCACCGCCGAGCTGGGGCATGGTGGGGCTGCGGGCCGGGGCCGCCGCTCTCGGAGCCCCTCGCCGCCCGCGCCCGGCCCGGCCCGGCGCCCCTCCCTCCCGCTCGCTGGTCCCCGGCTCCGCTGGCCTCGGCCGCCGCAACAAAGTTTGACAGGGCGTGGCTCCACGGGAAGCGGGCCCGGCGCGGCCCGGCCGGGGCGGCTCGGCTCCGGCCCCTCCGGCAGCGCCAAGCCGAGGGCTCCCCAACTCGCCGCCGCCGCCGCCTGCTCCGCCGGGGCGTCCCAGCCCCTGGCCCGCTGGGGAGGGGCGAGCGGGGAAGGAGGGAGGGACCGCCCGGCTGGGCAGGGGGGCAAGAGGGAGGAGCCCCGGCTGCAAGCTGACACCCGCGCGCCTCGCGGAACCCGGAGAGCCTCGGCGCGCTCACACACGCGCACACACACACACACACACACACACTCTCGCACACCACTCACACCTTCCGGGAGCTGCGTCCCCCCGCGTCGCCCCGCTGCTTGCACGATCCCCACTCCCAAACTCGTCTGGACTCCCTCTCCTGCTCCCCACCCTGCACCCTCGGTGGCCTTCTTCCCATGCCTCTTGCGAACCCGGGGAATCTTGCCCCCAAACCCTCTGCATCCCCTAACTTTCTTCCAAGAACCCCTAGAACTCTGCGCAGGTTCACACCCCTCTCACAGTATCGGTGCTCCGGCGGGCAGCACTGCCCCCTGCGGGAAAGCCAAGGACACACAGACCGGCACCGGACAGCCCTTCTGCCTGGAGTCCCTGGAAGCCGGAGCTGGATAAACAGAGCAGTAAACTGGGGGGGATTTATGGCACCCGGGAATATGCGCAGCCAGCCCAATATACCCGACGTGGTGGTGCACGCCTGTAGTCAGTCCTAGCTACTCTGGAGGCTGAGGCGGCAGAATCACGTGAGCCCAGGAGTTTGGTGGTGGGCAACTGAGCAAGAACGCGCGCCCTTTACAAAAAACATGAACACTTTGTAAAAATAAAGAAATCTCTGTTATAATGGCATTAAAATATCATTTCTCTCCAACAAGTTTGGGAAAGTTTGAAAAAAATGAATAACATCTATGTCATCCACACTGGAGATGACGTAAATTCTCACTATCGGTGGGAACATAAGTTTTTTTTTTTTTTTTGAGACAGAGTCTCAAGCTGTCATCCTGGAGAGAGTACTGTAGCATCACAGCTCACAGCAACCTCCAATTCCTGGGCTCAAGTGAGTCTCTTGCCTCCACCTCCCAAGTAGCTGGGACTACAGGCGTCCACCACAACACCTGGCCATTTTTTGGTTGCAGCCGTCATTGTTGTTTGGCGGGCCCAGGCTGGATTCGAACCGCCATTTCAGGTGTACATGGCTAGCGCCTTAGCCTGTTGAGCTATAGGCGCTGAGCCATAAATGTTAAAAGCAGATTAGAGAGCTGTATGGGACTGTCTAGAGCTACTTTAAATACGACTGGCAGAGGAATTTCCAGAGGTACCCCACACGTGGACAAAGTCTCCCATACTAGGAAGTTCAAAGCATCGGGGGATTGGTGGAATGAATTTTGCATCCTTCTTGCAGTGACAGTCTGGGGTGTGCAGCAACCACCTCAACAGAAGGAAGCCCCCCCACCACATGGGCCTCGGATGATTTTGGAGAAATAGCCTTAAAGGAAAGACTATGTATGGGAGTCAATATTTTATTTTATTTTTTAAAATTACACACACATATTTATTTCTGCATAGAAAAGAAGCTGAGAAGATGTACACCAACTATTATGAATGATATTTTTGAGAAAAGGGACAGGTTAAAGAAGAGAGTTTCAAGACAGGGCTGGGTGGCTCACGCCTACAATCCTAGCACTCTGGGAGGCCGAGGCAGGTGGATTGACTGAGCTCACGGGTTGGAGACCAGCCTGAGCAAGCGTGAGACCCCGCCTCTAAATATAAACCAGCTGTTGTGGTGGGGGCCTGTAGTCCCAGCTACCTGGGAGACTGAGGCAAAAGAATTGCTGAAGCCCAAGAGTTTGAGATTGCTATAAGATATGATGCCACAGCACTCTACTGAGGGGGACAAAGAGAGACTCTGTCTAAAAAAAAAAAAGAAGAAGAAGAGGCTCAGCACCTGTAGCTCAAGCGGCTAAGGCACCAGCCACATACACCAGAGCTAACGGGTTCAAATCCAACCTGGACCTGCCAAACAACAATGACAACTACAACTAAAAAATAGTCAGGCATTGTGGTGGGCGCCTGTAGTACTAGCTACTTGGGAGGCTGAGGTGGGAGAATCGCTTAAGTCCAGGAGTTAGAAGTTGCTGTGAGCTACGATGCCGCAGCACTCTACCCAGGGCAACAGATTGAGGTTCTTTCTCAAAAAAAAAAAAAAAAAAAAAAAATAGAGAGAGTTTCGTTTTCTACTTGCAACATATTTTATTGTTTATTTACAACAAGCAAGCATGCTTTTTTTTTCCTTTGGAGACAGAGTCTCACCTTGTCACACTTGGTAGAGTGCCAGGTCCCTATGGCTCACAGCAACCTCAAACTCTTGGACTCAAGCGATCCTCTTGCCTCAGCCTCCCAAGTAACTGGAACTACCAGCACCAACCACAAGGCCTAGCTATTTTTAGAGATAGGGTCTTGCTCTTGTTCATTAGAGATGGGGTCTTGCTCTTGTTTAGGCTGATCTCCAACTCCTGAGCTCAAGCCATCCATCCATGTCAGCCTCCCAGAGTGCTAGGATTACAGGCGTGAGCCACCACACCTGGCCCAGATAAGCCTTACCTAATTTTTTTTACATAATACATGCATACAGTCTCATAAAACATTTTCAAAAAATCGGCTCGGCGCCTGTGGCTCAACAGGCTAAGGTGCCAGCCACGTACACCTGAACTGGCGGGTTCGAATCCACCCCGGGCCCGCCAAACAACAATGACGGCTGCAACCAAAAAATGGTTGGGCGTTGTGGCGGGTGCCTGTAGTCCCAGCTACTTGGGAGGCGGAGGCAGGAGACTCGCTTGAGCCCAGGAATTGGAGGTTGCTGTGAGCTGTGAAGTCATGGCACTCTATCCAGGGTGACAGCTTGAGGCTCTGTCTCAAAAAAAAAAAAAAAAAAAAAAATTCACAGGTCTCCATGATCAGTTTATGGAAATATCTTTGGGACTGAGCCTTTATCAGCCTACCCCAGCTACCAACCTCCAAGAAATGCAAATTGGAACAGCATAGAGATGCAATTTTTCATCTATCAGATTGGCAACAGGAGAAAAGAATGGCAACACCCAGCATTGGCCCTGTGCTGAGAAGCACATAGTTGGTGGGTGTGTCATTGTGTAACATTTCTGAAGGAAAGTTTGGCAATACCTATGAAAAATCTTGAAAAGTGTGAATTCTTTGACTCATTCATGTACTTCTAGGATTTCATACTAAGGTATGCAAATAAACGTATAGAAGCTGCTTGGGAGGCTGAGACAAGAGAATAGCTTGAGCCCAAGAGTTGGAGGTTGCTGTGAGCTGTGACGCCATGGCACTCTACTGAGGGTGACTAAGTAAGACTCTAGCTTTATTTTTTTATATATTATTAAATCATAGCTGCGTACATTAGTGCAATCAAGGGGTACAATGTGCTGATTTCATATACAATCTGAAAAATTTTCATCAAACTGTTTAACATAGCCTTCATGGCATTTTCTTAGTTATTGTGTGAAGACATTTGTATTCTGCATTTAGTAAGTTTCGCCTGTACCCTTCTAAGATGCACCATAGGTATGGTCCCACCAATTACAAGACTCTATATCTTTAAAATAAATAAATAGGCTTGGTGCCTATAGCACAGTGGTTATGGCACCAGCCACATACACCAAGGCTGGGAGGTTTGAACCCAGCCCGGGCCTGCTAAACAGCAATGACAACTGCAACAAAAACAATAGCCAGGCATTGTGACAGGCATCTGTAGTCCCTGCTGCTTGGAAGGCTGAGGCAAGAGAATCACTTAAGCCCATGAGTTGGAGGTTGTCGTGAGCTGTGATGCTACAGCACTCTTCCCAAGGGCGACATAGTGAGACTCTGTCTCAAAAAAATTACATTAAATTAAATTAAATTAAAAATAAATAAATAAATAAACCTATAGAAGTGTGTCCATTACGGTGAAATGCTAGAAACAATCTAAATGTCACCAAATAGGGAATTATGAAATAAAATCATGGTTCATTCATTCAACAGAATATTATGATATTGTGGAAAATAAGTTTGTTAATATGGAAAGAGGCTCTTAATAATAAGCAAAAGCAGCAAATTAAAATTAACTTATACCAGGTACAGTGGCTTACACCTATAATCCTAGCGCTCTGGGAGGCTGAAACAGGTGGATTGCCTGAGCTCAGGAGTTTAAGACCAGTATAAACAAGAGGGAGACCCCTATCTCTCCTAAAAATAAAAAATCTAGCTGGGCATTATGGTGGATACCTGTAGTCCCAGTTACTCAGGAGGCTGAGGCCAGAAGATCACTTGAACCCAAGAGTTTGAGGTGCTGTGAGCTATGAGGCACAGCACTCTGTCGAGGGCTGCAGAATGAGACTCTATCTCAAAATAAATTAATTAAATGGAATTAAATTACATTAACTTATACAGACTTCTGCTTCCCATTCTAATAGGGTATTGATGTCAGATTGACCCTTCCAGCTCTAGTATTTGTGCAAACATAATTTATCTATGACTTACTTGTTCATGAGAGTTTTAGAAAATTGATAGAACCACTAGTTAAGTTTCTAACAATTGGAGGGGAGCCCTACCTTGTGAATGGGACATCTGGTTTACTTTCCCACCTGGCTGACACTATGGTATAGTGTCACTGGTAGAATGAGAGAAGACGCTTGAGGAAACAATGTAAACTCAGTGCTGTACAAAGTATTTATAGATGCACAGACTGGGAAGGCAAGATGAACAACCAGCGTGTTACAGGCATCGTCTTGCTCCTCTGCATTTTGTGATCCAGAAACAAATAAATTGCTTTCAAAGAAAAAGAAAACCATCCTGAGATATCACCTAACCCCAGTAAGAATAGCCCACATCACAAAGTCCTAAAGCTGTAGATCTTGGCATGGATATGGAGAGAAGGGAACACTTTTACACCACTGGTGGGATTGCCATCTAAGACAGCCTCTATGGAAAGAAGTATGGAGAATCCTCAAAGAGCTAAAAGTAAACCTTCCAGACTTAGTGCAGTGGCTCACACCTGTAATCCTAGCACTCTGGGAAGCTGAGGTGGGTGGAGCGCTTGAGCTCAGGAGTTTGAGACCAGCCTGAGCAAGAGCAAGACCCCTTCTCAAAAATTAAAATAAAATAAAATATTGTGCCAGGGGCTTGTAATCCCAGCTATTTGGGAGGCTGAGGCAAGAGGATCGCTTGAATCCAAGAATTTAAGGTTGTTGTGAGCTACGATGCCACATCACTCTACCAAGGGCAACAAAGTGAGACTCTGTCTCAAAATAAATAAATAAAATAAAATAAAAGTAAACCTTCCTTTTGATCCCACAATTCCATTACTAGGTATCTACCCAGAAGAAAAAAAATCACTTTATCATAAGGGCGTTTGTACTAGACTATTTAGCACAGGTCAATTCACAATTACCAAGATGTAAAATCAGCTCAAGTGCCCATCAACCCATGAATGGATTAATAAACTGTGGTATAAGCCTGGGCTCTGCGGCTCATGCCTGTATTCCTAGCACTTGGGAGGCCAAGGCAGGTGGATTGCCTGAGCTCACGGGTTTGAGACCAGACTGAGCCAGGATGAGAATTCATCTCTAAAAAAATAGCCTGGAGCCCCAGCTACTCAAAAGGCTGAGGCAAGAGAATCAATTGAGCCCAAAAGTTTGAGCTATTAAGCCATGGCATTCTACCAAGGGCAACAAAGTGAAACTCTGTCTTGAAAAGAGAAAAAAACTGTGGTATATGTATACCATGGAATATTATTCAGTCATAAAAGATGGAGACTTTCCATCTTTACATCTCCAACTGGATGGAGTTGAAGAATATTCTTCTCAGTAAAGTATCACAAAAATGGGAAAGCAGGGCCAGGGGCAATGGCTCACACTTGTAATCCCAGCACTTGGGAGGCCGAGGTGGGTGGATCGCCTGAGCTCACAGGTTCAAGACTAGCCTGAGCCAAAGTGAGACCTCATCTCTAACAATAGCTGGGTGTCGTGGTGCGTGCCTGTAGTCCCAGCTACTTGGCAGGCTGAGGCAAGAGGATAGCTTGAGCCCAAGAGTTTGATGTTGCTGTAAGCTATGAGCCACGGCACTCTAACAAAGGCAACAAAGTGAAACTCTGTCTCCAAAAAAGGAAAAAAGCAAGTATACAATGTAAAGTATACTAACATAAAACCAACAGATAAACAACTACACACCCACAGGAGAGAAAAACACAATTAAATTCAAGTAGGGAGAGGAAGGGGGAAAAGGGAGAAGGAAGGAGGGGAATTGGTAAGTTCCCACCTAATGGGCACAATGTATACAGCACAACCCCTGGGTGAAGGGCTCAACAATTTGAACTGTATCAACAAATGCAAACAATGTTCCCTAAACATTTTTACCCTCCTACAAATCTGAAATTTTTAAAAAATGGAGATATGTTCTGAGAAATGCATCTTTTTTTTGTAGAGACAGAGTCTCACTTTATCACCCTAGGTAGAGTGCCATGGCATCACACAGCTCACAGCAACCTCCATCTCCTGGGCTTAGGCATTCTCTTGCCTCAGCCTCCCGAGTAGCAGAGACTACAGGTGCCCGCCACAACGCCCGGTTATTTTTTTGTGGCATCATTGTAGCTCACAGCACAGGAGAGCTAGAAGCTGAATACATAGAACTCTTGAGCTCAAGAGTTCCTCTTGCCTCAGCCTCCCAAGTAGCTGGGACTATAGGCACCTGCTACAACACTCAACTAATTTTTTTCTATTTTTAGTAGAGTTGGGGGTCTCACTCTTGCTCAGGCTGGTCTCAAATTCCTGAGCTCAAGATATCCACCCACCTTGGCCTCCCACAGGAAGGGTTATAGGTGTAAACCACTGTGCCCAGCCTGTAACATTTATTCTATTTTTTAAATTTTTATTATCAAGGCATACCTGTTGTTTCAAAACAAGAAGAGAAAAGCAGGCTCTAAAGGTTGTATGTGTAAGGCACAATGGAGTGTGGATTATTTTGTTATCAAAGTAGATTACAGGGGCGGCACCTGTGGCTCAGTGGTTAGGGGGCCAGCCCCATATACCAAGTGTGGTGGGTTCAAACCCAGCCCTGGCCAAACTGCAACAAAATAATAGCCGGGTGTTGTGGCAGGCGCCTGTAGTCCCAGCTACTCAGGAGGCTGAGGCAGGAGAATTGCCTAAGTCCAGGAGTTGGAGGTTGCTGTGAGCTGTGTGACGCCATGGCACTCTACAGAGGGCAATAAAGTTGAAGAATATTCTTCTTTGTAAAGTATCACAAAAATAGAAAAGCTCATAGCTTACAGCAACTTCAAACTCTTAGGCTCTACAAAAAAAAAAAAGTAGATTACAAAGTATTGTGTTTTTTTGTTTGTTTGTTTTTTGAGAAGAGCCTCAAGCTGTCATCCTGGGTAGAGTGGGGTGACATCACAACTCACAGTAACCTCGAATTCCTGGGCTCAAGCGATTCTCCCGCCTCTGCCTCCCAAGTAGCTGGGATTACAGATGCCTGTCACGATGCCCGGCTATTTTTTTGATTGAAGCTGTCATTGTTGTTTGGCCAACAGGCCCAGGCTGGATTCAAACTCTCCAGCTCAAGTGTGTGTGGCTGGCGCCTTAGCTGCTTGAACCACAAGCGCCAAGCCAGCATTGTGTTTATTATGTACAACAATACTAGGTATTGTCAAAAATATATGCCACACCACCAGATTAAGAACTCTTCACAGTGGGCGGCTCCTGTGGCTCAGCGAGTAGGGCGCCGGCCCCATATACCGAAGGTGGCGGGTTCAAGCCCGGCCTCAGCCGAACTGCAAAACAAAAAAATAGCCGGGCGCTGTGGCGGGCGCCTGTAGTCCCAGCTACTCGGG
>CAUYON010210580.1:12500-14189 GCA_963573935.1 Arctocebus calabarensis | reverse complement strand
CCCGCCACAACGCCCGGCCATTTTTTGGTTGCAGCCGTCATTGTTGTTTGGCGGGCCCTGGGGCTGGATTCGAACCCGCCAGCTCAGGTGTACGTGGCTGGCGCCTTAGCCCGCTGAGCCACAGGCGCCGAGCCCCCTTTTAAATTCTTAATAAGGCAGTGTGACCCCAGTGCTGGGGTAGGCTTCACCTTACACAGTAGGAAAACAAAAAAATTCCTCTTTGCTAAAGTCAGAAGACATTAACACAGAGGGTCGCCTGCTTTATAACTTTACAAACACTTCATCAGGGTAAGATGGAGCCAAGTGGCATGTGTAATTAAAGTATACTAAAAAAACAAATCATTGTGGCCTTCAACTACAATTGAAGTAAAAAGCAACCATATTATTTCTACAAACTATTTTCACTTAGCACAGTTCAGATGGAATTATTGCCATGACCTTTTAAAAATGTGAAAGAGTGAATCAATACCCTTTCAGAGGCAAGATTGCAGGAGCCGAATTGGCCATGCTGTAATGGTGTGTATTTCTGCATCAGAAGGCAGTTGAAACCTAATTATCGTCAATCACATACAAGGTAGCTCCACGTCCTGATGAGCCCGTGCAGGCAGCAGCATGCACGTGAGGGCCTGTGTGTGGGTCTTCAAGAGAGAGGAACACGTGTGGTGGAGGGGGCGGGGATCCTGGAAGCACTGGGCCAGCAGAGTGAGGCTTACAGGTGAGTTATAGGGACTGTCACTCATTTACAATAACTAACACTGGCTTGTCAGAAACAGCCACCTGTAAATGATGTATGAGTGGCTGGCAGCCTGCCATCCCCCAATAGACCTTGCAGCCAAGAATCACATTTTATTGTCGAGGTCATTGGAATGGTTACTTGGATACATGCCATATATTATTAAAAAATAACAAACAGCCAATCAGCAACATTTCTTAAGGCTCAAGGGCAAAATAGCCAACCTGCTTTTAGAAAATAGGAAACGAACATCCAAGATCCATTTTAGTAGGTGATTTTTTTATTCACTGCTTCTCTACAGATATAAAGAAGCAACACTACACACAGGCCTAAGAGCGGTGACACAATGTCTGACAGGGGGGTACATAGGAGTATTCACTTCTCCTGAGCTGTTTCTGACATGATGCCAGAGAAAAACAACAACAAAAGCAAATTTCTCTTTATCAATAACAAAGAAAGCTTTGACAACCAGACTATGAAAGCCATGGAAACCAGTTTGCATGGGAAGGAAATAAGGATCCCAGGTTCGATTTTTCCTTCGATTCCATTATTCTCCAATCTGCCTGAGAAGACTGAAATGATTCTGCATATCATGACAATGCTTTTCTTATACAACCATTTTATGTGCCAATAGAAGCCCATATTAGCTTTTTAATTTTGTTCAATGGCCCAAATATAGGTCGAAGTTTCAACATTATGCTCTTATATTTCAACACGAGAAATAACAACTTTATCAAATATTACCCATATGAAGTCAAGCCACAAAGAAGTGTTTGGATAACCCCTCGCAACTTTTCCTGAAAATAATAAAAAGAAAAAAGGCTATTCTCTAACTGTACAATTCCAAATATTGTTCGGTCGAGTTTGGAGTTGAAGATCTCTGTTAGAATCGGTTCTCACAGTCCTACACCACTGGCTCCTCTGGCTCGCGCAGAAATGAAGGATTCAGCTTATCT
>CAUYON010210580.1:0-7500 GCA_963573935.1 Arctocebus calabarensis | reverse complement strand
GGAGCAGTAATGTAAATTTATTGACAATTTTATTGTAATAATTAGATGTTTACACAGTCTGGACATTGTGGCTAAATCACTTCCAGCATGTTTATTTGCAGGGAGCTGTTTTCTGGGCACTGCGGCAGGTTCATTAAGAAGACATACTGTATTAGGATTCAAAGAAACAAACAGCTCCCATTCTCCTTTTCTCAGTTTTATATTAAAAAAAAAAAAACAACCTACAAATAATGGAGTAAAATGCAGAATTCCTTTTATAAGAAAAATAACTCCCCTAGTGGCCCCCAAATAGCTTCAAAATAAATCTTATATTAAATTATCTTAACACATAGCATTAGAAAGACAACCTTTAACTAGATTTTAATACCTAGCATGTAAATGGCAATCTGGTTTTGGCTGAGAATAAATTATAGCAGAGTTAGGGTAGCTCTTGTTTTATCCTTTTTTTCAAAAAACGAAACAAAATCCCTCCACAGTTTTTGTTTTAGATGAGATACTTCTCTTCTCAATGCGTTTTCCAAGAGAAAAACCTCATTTAAAGAGAAATATTTATCTTAAGCAGCCCCGAACCAAATTAATGAATTAAAATTGCATACTTGAATAATTTGACTAAATATTTCTGTATGGCTCTCTGCCATTAATTATTCTATCTTCTATACTAATCTTTAATGTGTTGCTCTGATATGGTTTTCATGTTTCTAAACTGAATAAATGACAGATTTTCAATTATGTAAAAATTGCTATGAAGTGTCAGGAAAAAATACATTGTGTACAAAATAATCTTTAGGAAAGATATGAAATGAGAATCATTTTGTAGCATAAAATGGATCCAATAACAGAAGCATATTCAGACAATTCCATCAATTTTTAACATTTAAAAACTGTTTAAAAATTAAGGCACTAAATGCTGAAGCTATGATATGTTTCCAGCCTTAGTATGCTTCCATTAGAATTAAGCAGTAATCAATATAGAGTATTTATTTGCTATAAACCACAGCACTAGGGGAAGCAGAGAATGGTAAGCTTAGAACTAGAAATTCTCTACTATAATCATTTAGGAAAAGGAGGAAAAGTTTTAGAAACAGGCTGATTCTTTCTTTAATCACAGTTGCTACAATTCATTATAGTACCACTATGGTCCTTTAACAAAGAGTATGTAATAATAGTAGTGAAAATACATTATGAAATTAACAGTTTTCTAGTTTAATTGGTAAGGTTAAGTTTTCCCAGTTTAAATTGATAAGAGAAGCTTTTATTTTAGAAAGCAAATAATAACAGGTATGCAATATGATTTTTCTTAAGCTGATAACTGAATAATAGTTCAAAAATCATCAAGGAGTTACATTACAGAGCACTATTTTTAAAGAGAAGTGCTAAGAATTAACTCTATACTAAAATGACATTATCAGACATGTTACCAGAATTATGTACTGCTTAACACTATAGATTACAGTTGCTAGGCTAAAAGCTGGAACCTTCAGCAACTCTGAATGATAACAAATACACTTAGTAATCTTAAATAAACTCAAACTTACTTTGATATCTACGCTTCTAAGTAATTCAAGATATGAGAAATGAATTTTTAAAAAATCAGATCATGAAAGCCATTATTATTTGAAGGAATATGCTCAATTTTCTAGATAATTTAAATTATTTAAGAGTCCTTTGCATCTTTTATTAGCTTTCCCTAAAGTTATAACATTAAGGCATTAAAGTTATGTGTAATGAGGTTCTGGTTTGCCTATTTCTAGTCACATATTTTCATAAACTACAAACCAGGATTAGTGCTACATTATAAGGCTAATTTGATCAAATAAAATTGTCTCATTCCTAGATGTTCATTTGAAGAAAACGTTTAACTAAGTGTGCATTCACACACAAACATTCATGGACACCCATCTGGAAGCAACAGATTACAAATGGAGGCGATAAAGGGAAAAAGAAATCTGTACAAAAGTTTTCACAGTATTTGTTTAAAATCTAAAAATTTTCTGTAAATCCAACCAGCCACAAACAACACATACCAAAGGCTACATTAGCAGATTGGTCGTTTTAAATATCATAAGGAAAGCATATTTAGAAATTTTATAGACAGAAGTAACATCTCCATTATTGAAATCTCCATTAACAGAAATTGACCATAGCTGGGAAACCAATGGCTTGATTAAAAAATGCATTTAATATTATAAGAGAATTTAGTCTTAAACTCCTCTAGGATGATTTACAACAACGAAACCAACAACTCATTATTCCAAGTAGTATTACACAGCCATTGCTGAGCGTTAACATTTTTTTCCCTTGTTTGCTTTTGGTAGGAAGGAAAAATTATTTTGACCACAGTTTCATTTTAGTTCTTATGTCTTCGGTTACAGGAAAGTCATTTTTGACACTACGGTTGATTTTTCAAGTCACCTCCAAATAATAGAGTTGTAGCCAAACTATAAACCCTGTCAGGGAGGGAGAATAGGCACCCCTGGCATTGGCAGTCCAGGAACCTTATTCCAGGGCACAATACATTAGGGAATGAAACTGGAATTTTGGCTGACTCCAATTTCACTGTTCTTCCTATTGCTTACTCTCAGCCGAAAACGCTCGTACATTCTCTGAAGGGAATAAGTCTTGCTCCTAAAGGGGTAGGGGTCGCTCTCAGCTTCCAGAGTTATGTTTGCCATGACTGGCAGCAACTCTGCAAAAGACATTCACATTATTCATCCAGCTCTCTGCTTCCCCTCATACTTAATTCAGTTGCTACAAGCATTTCAGGATTTTTACAAAAAAATCAATCTTCTCATCTGAGCCAATACTGTAACCCTTGCATCTCCCTTCCCCTTTCTATATTAAAAATAATATTTTTAAATATATGTGCACGCGCACGGGTGTGTGTGTGTATTTAAAAGGCTGGTGGAGGGGAATAAAAAGATTTTGTATATATAAGTATACACACACATATAAGAATGTATTTCTCTGCTCATTTCCCAGATAATGCGCACAGTTCAGATGTATCAAAATCAGAGACCCTTTCCTTTTATGTCCTAGGACGCTACTTAGTGGCTTATTCCTAAGAATTGCACCAAAGTAAGACTCTGTGAAGCTGTCCTTATCCTACCCTTTATTTATGTACTATGTTATTTAGACTGTGACTCTACTTCGGAAAGACTATGTCACATTCTGCGTTTGAAGTGCCCCTACCACGCTGTTGGCACTTCAACGTAATTATTCCAAATGGAATCATTTAATTAGATAGAAAGAAAAATAGCAAGCCCAAAGATAAAGCAAATATGCTCACCAACGGAGGCAATGCAACAGATAGACCACAACTCACGTAAGATTGTTTCTGTTTTCTGATTTAGGACACTTACAACAGGATAGACATAGTTATGCACCTTGTTTTTGCTGGGTTCTTGGAATGCAGAAAGCACAATAGATATTAATAATTCTGAAGAGCGATAATAATTCTAATGGCTGATGGATCGTATGACTAGCTCCTTGGGAAAGCCTGGAGAGAGAGAGGCAAGTGGAGCAGGAGATGAAAGTCAGGAGCAACAGAGACTCTACAGACAGCCAATGCTTGGGCTGGGAACAGGTAGGCGTCCTGGATGGGCAGGTTATTTTACATCTAGATCTACTTGGGGAACATCTGGAGAGCAGGGCAATGCCAAGTCTTTCACTCACTGTCCTTTAGAAGCATGATGTTCTGAGTACCAGGCATGGAAACATTTCAAAGAACTCTACAGAATGAAATGCGCTTTGGAAAGTGAACTCTGATACACCCTTTTCTCTTGGGCTACAAGATAGCCAATACGTCATTTAACATTTTAGACCATAAGAGGGCTCAATTTTACTGCCTCCTCTGACCATATAACCTAATCTTTTTACCTGCCCCCACCAGCTTCTAATCACTGAGGTACAAAAAAATTTTAAAAGATTTGTTAAAAAACACAAGATTTTATTTATGAAGCCCTGTACAAAGCACTATGTAGGTGCCCGAGGACTAAGAACTTGTACCAGGTAGTCCAATAAAAAATCTTAAATGAATTCGTATCTCAATAAATAAGTCATATGTCAGATATTACCATCACCTGGTTACAAAATTATACATATTTTATAATGGAGTTTGTTCATTGATTATAAAGGACTGAATAATTTGTTGATAATTCTTTAAACTAGTTAAAAAAGACTATCAATTAAAACCCATCCTTTAAAAACAACTATTTGAGGCAGAAGCAGGCTGCTTTAATGTCCTCTCCAAGGACTTCACTAGCTGGTGTATTTAATTGGGCTTGACTTTTGAGAAGGTGGAGAGGATGGGAAAAGTTCCTTACAAGGACACCTTTGCTTGGTGTCCTCCTGCCTTGATTGACTTCCTATTTTCTTCTGGACCTGAAGTTCAGGCATAGGAGAGTTCATACATCACACTGAATTCTCCATTATGGATTAGCTGCTTTGGATTTTGATATGGTCACCATGGTACACTTCAACTACTAAATGAGCTGCACTCAGCTATCCAACTGCCAATTACTGGTCTATTCTTTTCACATGCTCCAGACTATTTTCTAGGAATAGTGTCGTCATCAGTGGCCAACAAGCATTTGTTGAATGCCTGCAAAGAACACAATGAAACATTTGGTTTGAATTCACCCCAGTATTGCACAGCACAAGGGTCCAGATTGAGAGGAGGTGTGAGGCCTGGCTAGGTAACTTCCTACTCTAAGACCTTGTGAAGAATTACTTATCCTCAGTTTCCTAATCAGGAAAATGGTAATAAGCAACAGAACTTACCTTTTGGGGTTGTTACAAGGATTGAATGAAAAGTGCATGGCATGCCAAATAGTAAACACTCAGTAAACATAAGCTATTACTAGTCTTAGTTAAATTACCATCACATTTGACATGATAGTTAAAGAACATGAGATTTTCTAAAGAACTCCCCTGGGGGCTGCAAAGGGAAAGTAGTGTATAGAAATCTGCTTATTTGTTGGACTTTTCTCTTCCTCTAAGCAGGTGTTTTCAACTGGCATGCACTGGTGTCATTAATTTTCTCCCTCGAGAGTACCTGTGTGACACTGTCCTCAAATGAAACATAAATTGCTGTCCAAGCTCCAAAATTGCATCTGCTTGTACTGTAGAAGGAATGATATTTCTGTATTACATAGTTGAGGCCAATGATAGAAAACATACAAATGCCATGCTATCTTAACTCTCCAAGTAATCTGGATAATAAAAAAGAAAACCAGGACCACAAAGAGGAGAGAACATCCTTCAAAGACCCAACATTTTGAAAGGACCTTAAAAGCTGAGCTTTGGGAGCTATGTTCACACTTTCGCACCTTTCACAAGTGTTTTGACCAACACAGCAGCCCCAACCTGAGCAGGAGGACAACTAAGGCTACTCTCTGTATTTATGGTTCTTTTCATCTTGGGGACTCAAAACACTCAAGTTAGTTAGTATTAATCATGCAACTTTAAAGAAATGTGGAGTAAAAGTTTTTTTAAAAGGACAAAACATGAACTATAATTGGTTTTGGCAACAACGGTGAAGCTTCCCATTTTCAGAAACTCCTCTTTTGATCCACCCAGAACCTAGAACGCTTCCAAGACCAGAAGGCAGAAAGGAAGGCTTCTCTGAAGTTAGCCAAGTGGAAAGAAGGCCAGCAATGATTCGGAATGTTTCACTAGAAAGGGAAACTAGATCACTTGAGCAGAATCTACTAGCAAAAACAAGAAAAACTTCCTCAAACACAGCCCTAATGACATGTCCTTTCATGTTACTGTGATTATATAATTTTATAAGTATTTGTCTCATCATAACAAAACATTACACTATTAAGGGTTCTCACAGACACTCTGGAAGAACTTCACTATTAAGGCAGGAGCTGGATAAGTTGGCTAAAGCCAAGGATGACCAGAAATCCCTTGTTCCTAATTCAGAGAATAAACTTTCATGCATTTGACTATAGATTAAATTTGTAGACAGAAAATTAATATACTAATTTGTTTCTCTGTAATTTTGAGTATGGTACTCAGCATTTTACCGACAAACTAGGCCACATTTGACTATTTTTTAAATTATATATATGTATAAATTATACATTTTCAACCTCTGTGTGAAGCTGTGTTTTCTACGGCTTGATCATGTTTTAATCTCAATCTCTACCATTTTCTTCTTTCTCTTGTAGATTGCTTTTCAATGTTCTTGAATCTCTTGAACTCAAGTGAAAGTAATCTGTCTTATGGTTTCTATAATTCCATTCAAAAATTGAAATACAAGCAATTGATTCATCTGAAATTTAGAGAAAATTTACTTGATTTAAAAATTCTCACAATATTTCACTCATTCTCACTGATGAAGTTCAAGCTTTTAAGCACCACGTAGATTAGGGTCAGTTTTCTTCTAGTGGCTGAACTGCAAATCTAAATCCATAATATGTGACTCATTTCTGTTTTTAATCATGACCCTGGATGGTACCAGAGTCTGTGAAGTGAGTAGCAATAGATTACAGTGGAGAAATTATAGGAGAAGTAGAATTCGTAAGAATTATTAGAGAATGTCTAACGCACACATTTTAGGAACAATTGAATGGAACCTCTACTCTTTGTAAAAGGCTATATTCCAAGTGTTTGTATCTGATAGCGAAACAAACCTCTCGCCCCCCGCCCTCCAAAATCCCACATATATAGATTTTGCTTACAGATGGTTGGAAGAGTAGTGTTAGAAAGTGGTTTTTCTATGACTCTATAATACTTTATGTAATTACCTGTAATTAAATTATCACATAGTAAAAATAATCAGCATAAAATAAAGTATTATAAAATTGTTGAACTAAACAACTTCTTCTTCATAAGAGAAAGTGTCATATGCAGCCAAGTGGCAAAAACAGAATGGAGTTAGCTGTGGTTAAGTGTAAATCCTATAGCAATGAAAGTCATTTGTATTATCCTTACTTCTTTGAATAAATTCAGATGACAGCCCTATTTCATTTCTTCATTCAGTTTGGAGGCCAGATGGCATTAGAATCATTTACTTCACCTTGTTGTGCTTAATTACTACAATCAACACACTATTTTCCAAATTAATCATAACAAAGTAATTTCATTAGTAACACAGCAGGCTGTTGAATTATTAGCATCATCACAGTTTGCAAACAATTAAACTTTATTTGAACCTTAAAAATTTGCAGAGTGGAACATTATTGTAAGATCTAATGGCAATAGAGTACAAATTCAGTACAGAGCAAATAATCAAGCAAAATGCTATATAAAATATGACTTACAATCACCTTTGAAAAAAATTAGCTCTCTAACTGTTCATAGAAAAACAAATAAAAGCTAAGCTAAACATAATGAGAACATAGCAATTAGCATTTTTTTTTTTTTTTTTTTTTTTTTAATAATTTTATTGAATCATAATTATGTACATTGGTGCAATCACAGGGCACGATTCATATACATTCAAAAATATTTTGATCATACTGTTACAGATATCCTTCATGGCATTTCCTT